>JANHGN010025416.1:0-16557 GCA_024605025.1 Megaceryle maxima | reverse complement strand
CTCACCACCCTCCCTGTAAAACATTTCTTCCTTCTCTCCAGTCTAAATCTCCCTCTGCTAGTTTGAACCCATCACCCTTTGTCCTGTCCCAACAGACCCTGCTCAGAAGTCTGTCCCCATCTTTCTCATAGGCTCCTTTAAGTACTGAAATGTCTTCCTACAGCCTTCTTAACTTGCAAGAGGATTATTTTTTGAGCAAGAGAACACCTTCCACCCATCCTGCAATATTTTGCTGCTGACTGCCTTTAAAAGCAAATCTCCCATCCTAAAGTGACCTTTTTTGCTCTACCTTTTCCCTTACCTCCCTGACTGAGGGTGTCTTCATCCCCATTCACACACCCACTGCATGCTGGGGTTGTTTCCTCTCCTGGGCAACTGCCTCCATCCCTGCCAGCAGCAGAGCCCCAGAAATGCTGTGACCGCCTCAAGTCCTTGCGCTGAAGCACCCTAAGCTGAGCCACCCCCCTCCCACAGCTGCCAACTGACCAGTGGCACAGCTCCGGGTGCCAGGTTGCCACGCCGGCATCTCATGGCACAGCCCAGGTGACGGAGAGCTGCCACAGCTGGGGCTTGGCCAGGCAAGCGCAGTTTCTGTCCTGGGGCAGAGGTGGGACCAAGAAACAACCTTATCTGTCTGGGCCAGCAGAGGATGCATCCAGGGCTACTGAGCGGCAGCAGAGGCGGTGCTGCAAGTTGGGTGTCTCTATTTTCATCTGGTGCAGATGTGCGCATGCACAGGCCCCTTCTTGCTCTTGTAGCCACCTGAATGCAACAGTGGCTGGCATTTGTGTTCCCATTCTGTATCCCTGCTTCCCATCCCTTTCGGCTTCACCCCTTGCTGCCAGAGTGTTACAATGGCTGCAGCCACCCCACTTGTCCTCTCTGCAAGGAGAAAAGCCCTTGGCAGGGGCAATGCTACAGGGATGGACTCCACGTCCTACCAGGGGCTAGCAAGGGGCGAGTATCACTGCTCGCTATCTAATCTTGGGAGTTCCTGGTGGGGAAAGAGCCTCGATTATCAGGGCTTGTTGCTGAGCCAGGTCCAGATACAGCCACCTTCACCTTGAACCACCAGCAGGTACCCAGTGGCACAGGAGCTGGCTCAGCCCTGTGTTTGTGGGCTCATGGGGCTGGTGTGTGCCCGGCTTTGCTCGTTTGGCCCATGACGATGCTTGCGAGGAGCTCAGGACTGCTTGGAACACGGGAAGGGTTTTGCAGCCCAAAATCCTGTAGCTTCAGCACAGCTCTGTGCCCAGTACTGGGGCAGTGTGGGTCCTGTGAGGCTACAACCGTTGTCTGCTCCCTCAGGACCTGGTGGACTGGCAGAAGCCCTTGCTGTGGCAGGTGGGCTACCTGGGAGAGAAGTACGATGAGTGGGTGCACCAGCCTGTGGATCGGCCCATCCGCCTCTTCCATTCAGATATCCTTGAGTCGCTCTCCAAGACGGCATGGTGAGCTCCCAGGGGTCTGTGCTGGGAAGGGGGTACAGCTCGTCACACCATGGGACACTTCCTCTGACATCTCTTCTACCCCATAGGTACGTGGTGTTCATAGTGTGGGCTCCCGTGGTGCTCTATCTCAGCTGGGTCAGCTACACCTCCCTCGCCCAGGGCAACACCAGGCTCTTCTCCTCCTTCACCACAGGTAGAAGCATCAGCAAAGCCTTTGGGCTCTGGATATAGGGGCAGGACAGCCCTGGGGGTGGTGGGAGGATGGTGGGGAAGACCTCTGCATCCCTTCCCCATGCCTTCTTCCATGCATGCTCACCATATGAAAGAGCAGTGGGCAAGTCCCTGGCCCTGTGGCCACCGGCATCTCCCCTCACGAAGCTGCCTGTGCTGCTTGAAAGCCTGAGCTCGCCCACCTCCATCTCCTCTCACCCACACCATTTGATCCTCCCAGGGGTAGGGTTGGGGGTCAATGGAGCTGTGGAGCCCAGTGGCCCAAGGTGCAGTCTGCTTCTCTTTGCCTCCCTTTCCTCCATCCCCAAATCCGAGCCCCACCAGTGGTTCATGCCACCACCCGCTGACGCCCACCCCGGGCCATGGCTGGATGCCGGTGTGGCGGGCGAACAAACCCGTCTCTCAGTGCTGCTGGCGTCACACAGTGCAGGGCTTGTTTGCCCAAAGCGCCTGCCCTTGAATCTCTCACTGTCTGCTCCCCCGGGAATAACAAGCGTGGCCAGGGCAGGCTGGCTTCTTTGTTGTCCTGCCTTTTTTTTTTTTTTTTTTTTCCTCCTTATTTTTGCCGGGCTCCCTATCTTTTTGCAAGGCACCACCCGGTGCCAGCTGTGCCTGGCTGCAGGGTGGAGCACCCACTGCACTGGCACACCCCCTCCTCCCCGCTCCTTGTAGCATTTGGCACCTTGCTGCCAAAGAGTTATTTTGAGTTTATTTTTTTCCCCCCAAAATGAACAGGTTTGGGGGGAATTTGAATTCTGCTAGCGAGGACACAGGGCTGGCAGCCAGCCCTGAAAGGAGGAGGTGGCTGAAATATGTTCTGCGGGGGAAAGTGCCCAACAAAACTATTCTCCTCACCACCACTAAAAAAAACCAAAACAAACCCAAAACAACTAACTCCAGCAACACTGTTTAACTGTCACAAGTGCTGTCTGTGTAGATAAGGTCCTTTCTGCCTTGTTCTGGTGGGCAAAGCACCTTTGTTAAGGACAAGGCTGTCCAAGCTCTTGTTGGCATCTGGGATGCAGGGAACCCCCCTCCTTGATGGCTCCTTATGGCACTGAGAAGCCACCTGTTTCTGTAAAGAGCATAAATGAGTGGGAATCAGGGGAAAAGGTGGTTTGGAGCTGTACTTGGGAAGGTGGCTCCCTGGAAAAGCTTGAGGCAGGAGGCATGTGAGAGGGAGGGAGGGAGAGCCAAGCTTCACCCAGGTGCCAGGGGGAGGATGGTGATGGCTAAGAGCACCCGCACACCGCCTGCCCTGCTAACCACTGCATGTCTCCTTGTGTAGAGTACTCCATCCCTGTCCACAAATACTACTTCCCCTTCATCTTCCTCCTGGGAATGTTCCTGTGGTCCCTGCTAGAGTACCTCATCCATCGCTTTGTCTTCCACATGAAGCCACCCGCTAGTAACTACTATCTCATCACACTGCATTTCTTGCTGCATGGGCAGCATCACAAGGTGAGTCGCAGCTCACGCCTCCACCAGTGCCTGCCAGGCCGTGGGAACAGTGGCCTTTGCTCAGGCGAAGCTTGTTTGTGCCTGTTCGACGTGACTCGTGGCATCTTCGCCCCAAGCGGGGCCCTTACCTAATACCCGTGACGGCTGCAAGACGGGCTTGGAGGAGCTGGAGTTAAATCTGCATGCTCTGGTTGGGTGAGGGGGAAGACCAAAAAAGCCATGGCTCCCTCTAGCTTCCCTGGAGGAAACATCCTCATGGAGCTCCAGGACCTGGCAGCCAAAGCTATCAGCTGTCCAGCCGCCTTAGTGTGAGCGAAGGGCTGCTCTTGCCACCCAGGACATCTTCGGGTGGGGAGGGGGTGGGGCAGAGGGGTTGGAGGGGGGCAGGTTGGGGGCTGCTTTGGTGTCGGCTTTTCCCAAATGGGAAATAACTTGGTGGGGATGTGCTTGGGGACATGGGGTGAGCTCGTTGCCAGTTGTCCCACCACCCTTCTCTGCTTCCAGTCTCCCTTCGACAGCTCCCGCCTGGTTTTCCCTCCCGTGCCAGCCTCACTGGTGATCGGCTTCTTCTACGGCATCCTGCAGCTGATGCTGCCTGAGGTGCTGGGGCTCTCTGTGTTTGTTGGCGGGCTCTGCGGCTATGTCATCTACGACATGATGCACTATTACCTCCACTATGGCTCGCCAAAAAAAGGCACCTACCTGTATGGCCTGAAGGCTTATCACGTCAAGCACCACTTTGAACACCAAAAATCAGGTAGTGCCATGTTCCCTGGGCATGTTGTCGAGGACAAAGGCTGTCAAAGCCCAGGCTGCCCGCCTGTGTGCCGCTGACACTCTGAAATATTTGGGATTTGAGATGGGGAAGCCCAAGTGAGCGCCACTTTGCCTGCAACAAAGTGTTGCAGCCCCATGGGGCATATTTCTCGGTCCCTGGATTGAGGATGAGGATCTGGTAGAGTGTGGGGGTGAGGACAGTAGCCTGTCTTGCCAGCAGGCACCTGGGGATGCTGGGGTGGAGGCAGAGCCCCTGGGGTGCCGGGATTTGTGGATGTGGGTGCCCATCCCCAGGGCAGTTTCTCCTCCTGCCAGGAGATGTTGGTGAGTGCAGGGTGAAGCCACGGGCTTCTCCAGGTCCTCCCTACACCTTCCCCAACCCAGCACTTACTCAACCTGCCCTTTGCCCGGTTTCCTAGGAGAAAACACCCCATCCAGATAAGCTATCATCCATGGGGCTGGTGGCATGGCCCAGCCAGCTCCTTCTGCTCCCCCTGCTCTTCCTCCCAGCCCTCCCTTTGCCTTCCTCCCTCCCCAAAACACATTAACATGGAGCAAGCTGCACCCTGTCCCTGGCAGCGTGCCGGTGATGGTGGTGCTGAGGGCTGAATGCTCTCTTCCCTGCCCACAGGCTTTGGCATCAGCACCCGCTTCTGGGATCACCCCTTCCGGACTCTCATCCCTGAGGAGACCTTCGAGAAAGAGGACTGATGCCCCCAGCATGGCACCTGGCTGCCAGCTCCTGGGGCTGGCATCCCTCCCCAGCTCTTGGTGAGCCCCCTCCCTGGGGGCCGTGCCACAGTGGTGGCCACTTATCGGGAGCATCCGTGTGGTGTGCCATGTCCAGCTGTGGCACTGCCAAGGGGGACGAGGGGGCAAGGATGCGGGGAAAGGGGAGGAGGAGGTAGTGTGGGGCTCCCTGTAGGGGGGTCTCTTGCCTCTTCCTCGCCACCCTCCTGCTCCAGGCCATGGATGCGTGGGCAGGTCTGCTGCCCGAGAGATGAAGTGCCTGATGCTACCCTCCCTCCTCCACCCTGGCACCTTGCTGGAGCTCCTCCCTCAGCCCCTGGCCCTCTTGGGATGCCCTCTCTCCATGGCACCCAGCATGCTGCCGTTAACCCCATCACCTAACTCATACCAAGGGGCTTCCATGTCCTAGGGCCTTCTCCTGGCCCGATCCCAGCACAGGGTCATCTTGGCCTACAGCCCTTGGGGTGGGGATCCTGTAGGTCTGGATTTTGCCTTTTTCTAACGAGTGCACTGGTATCTCTTTGCAAGAATTATCAAGTTCATGGTTTTCATAGATATTGGCTACTTGAAACTCAAACTCAAATGAACAGAATTACTATGAGATGTCTTTTTTTGCTGATCCTGTGATTATTTTTTTTCTAATGTTTACTTCAGATATTTAAAAGTTCAGAATAAAGTTATATGTAAAACTGTAGACACTACAATTGTAAATAAACTGTATATTTTGAAAAATAAAGCCTTTTAAAAAGGGTCCTGCAAACGTTTCCCTTGGGGTCGCTCCCACCTTCTCCCACCCTCACTCCATCCCTTCCCAAGCACTGCTGGTCCTCGGCCCTGTGCTACCTTGAAGTCACCTCTCTTTGTCGTCCCCCCCATGCTGATGAAAGCCATGCTGTCAGAGGTGGCGAGTGGGAAGGAGATATCCCTGGTGTGACCCTGGGTTCTTGGTAAGCGGAAACTGGCCCAAGTCACCGCCTCATTTCTCCAAAGTTGGGCAATGGCATCATGTGCCCCTCTGCGCTTCCCAAAATCAGCCTGGCCCTTTGATGATGTCACTCACAAAGCTTCCTGCACTCCCAGCAGAGGTCAAGTGCTGTTTCCAGCACTGGTGCTGCAGCCTGCTTCCTGAGGTGCTTGAGGGGTCACAGAATCCCAACATGGTGGGGGTTGGAATGGATCTCTGGAGATCATCTGGTCCAACCCCCCTGCTCCAACAGGGTCGCCTAGAGCAGGGGGCCCAGGATCCCATTGTCCAGGCAGGTTTGGAATCTCTCCAGAGAGGGAGACTCCACAACCTCTCTGGGCAGCCTGGGCCAGGCTCTAACACCCTCACAGCAAAGAAGCTTTTCCTCATGGTCAGAGGATCCTGAGCTGTAGGGATGGATCAGGGAGCAGAAGGTCCTAAAGGACCAGCATCCCTTGTGTGAGATAGATATGATCTGGAGGGTCCTGCTGCCTGGAGCTAAGCTGATGCCAAGGGTGTTGCAGTGCCCTGGGCAATCCTTAGCACAGCAGAAGGGGTTGGGGTGCTTGAAGTATCAGCAAGTGTCAGTATGGGGGGCATAGCCTCCCCCATCCCATTCTTCTTGATGTGCTTCCTGTGGGCAATTCCTTTTTCTATCAGGTAAAACCCAGCGCAGGGGACACAGCCTGCCCGGCCCCTTCCTCCCAAGAAGCTTTCCGGGAGCTGGGGCGGCGTGAGAAGTCGTGGCAGGTTGCACAATGTCCCTTCCGCTGCCCTCAGGAGCAGCGGCTGGGGAAAGCACCCTATAAACCCGCGCTCATCCTGCCGTGCCTCTCCAGTCTGCGAGGCGGCCGAGGCAGAGGCAACTGACACCAGACAAGGTAAACCCAGCTCATTTTTTACTGTGAGGGTGGCAGAGCCTGGCCCAGGCTGCCCAGAGAGGTTGTGGAGTCTCCTTCTCTGGAAAGATTCCAAACCCGCCTGGACAATGGGATCCTGGGCCCCCTGCTCTGGGTGACCCTGCTGGAGCATGGGGGTGGGACCAGATGATCTCCAGAGGTCCCTTCCAACACCCACCATGCTGGAGTTCTGTGATTTATTTTTTTTTAGCAAGCAAACAAGCTGCTTTCCTGGGAGTTGTGTGGAAGGAGACTGAAGAGGAAGGGATAGTGGTCGTACTTCATTTCTGGGTGCGTATCTCTCACTTCCATGTGCATATCTCTTGTTTCCAGGCAGTAGAGCCCAGCACCTCTCTCTCAGCACTGGCTCCATCCATGGTGTGGGTGGCTGCTGATAATTTAACAGGAGCAGGTTTCCAACCCTGCTGCCTGGACGTGGGCTGGGGAGCAGGGACTGTCCCTGCGGAGATGCTGAGCACAAAGAGGTTGATCGAAAATGGGCAGTACAGGGCTATGGGTGGGAAACATGGAGTAGGTGGGGACATCAGCGCCGTGGAAGTGGGAAAGGTTTTATTACATGGGTGACAACAGAGACACACATTGGCTAGAAGTGAAAATGGATCTTTATGGGTCAAAGCTGTAGGCTTAGCAGGCAGGACCCCAGGGTGGTATGGGACTGGTGTCAGGGAGCGGCTGCCCAAGGGATGCTCCTCGGGTCATTGCTGACCCTGCTTGTCTGTGTGTAGGTTCTCTGGGCATGGCTAACACCAATTTACATAAACCAAGACAAAACATGTCTTCTTAATGTGGAATGAGATGTGCCAATAGACCTGGAGGGTGGTATGCTACATTAAGGTTGTTCTTTAGGGTGGAAGGCGTGGAAGAGCCACATCCAGCTGATCCCAAGGCTCGCCATCACCAGACATTGCCAGCCCACATCCCCAGTGGCCAAGGCATCTGTTGCGAGCATGGACATCGTGGAGAGGGTCCTCTCTGTGGCCCAGGCCATCTATGCCCAATTTGAGCAGGTGAAGTGCTGTAAGCACCAGTGCCAGCGCCTCGTGGAGCGCATCCAGATCCTTCTGGAACCTGTGAGGATCCTCAAGGCTCAGCCACCAAAGCGCATCTCCCACCACGAAGAGGAACTGCTGAAGAAGCTGCTCCAGGCACTGGGGGAAGCCCAGAAACTGGTGATAAAATACAGCCAGACCAGCTGGATCCAGAAGTTCTTGAGAGCCCGAAGCACTGGGGAGGAATTTGTCTGGGTGAATGAGAGCCTGGGGGACATCGCCCAGGGGCTCTCACTCCTGCTGCAGGCAGAGCAGAAGACGACTTTCCTGGAGGCTTTCCAGACAAAGACATGTCGCAGGCAGGACGCTGAGGACCTGAGGGATGACAGGGCTTTCTTGGACCAGGTGATTGCAAGTAAGTGCACATTCAACAAACCCACTTTCCGTAAGACTGACAGTTGACACCTCCCCCCAGCTGCTGACCAGCTTTGGCTTGATGTCCATGGCCAAGGAGATCCAAAGGGACATTTAAAAGAAAAACTAACCACATCAGTCCTGCATGTTCATCCAGCTGCTTTACCTCTGGGCATTTCTGTCCCCAGGTACTGAGGAGCCCCAGATCATGGGTGGGGAGATCTACATTGACAGGCAGTGTATGGAGAGCAAGGTAGACTGGATGCAAAGTGAGCTGAACAAAATCGTGCACGTGATGGAGTGTAAGTTGGTGCTGCACCTCTTGGCACCCTGTGCACTGTGTTCTTTCTCCCCAAGCCCTGCCTAATGTGTCCCTTTTCCCCTCATGGCTCATGGTGGGAGCAGCCTTGAAGAAGGTCAATGTTGGTAAAAGAGAAGACATCACTGAGATTGAGCGGCACCACCTCACCATCTACAGGCACCTGCAGGACACTGAGACCTACGACCTCTATGAGGGCGAGTACCTCAAGTACCCCGTTGCCATCCAAACCTTCAAGAGGCCACTGACCACCGACCCAGTGTGAGTTGTCCTGAGTGGAAGTGACAACAGGGAATCTGGGATGGGTGCGTGGCACAGTGTAACGTCATAGCCTTGTTCCATGATCTCACTGTGCTGTCCCTTTCTGCAGGAAGGTGAGAGACATCTTCATGAAGGAGATTCAGACCCTGAAGAAGTTTGAGTCTCCAAACATCCTGCGCATGTATGGGATCTGCATTGAGGAGAAAGGTAGGAGGTCTCACATTAATGTCACTTTTTCCCTCTCCTGCCTGCCCCCAGTGTTAGCTGGTGGCAGACAGTTTCTCGTGGAGCCCTCCCAAGGGGTGACACAAGGCAGGATGCTCAGGGTTCTGCCTCACAGATGGGAGTCCCTGCTTCTCCATCGTCATGGAATACTGCAAGTACGGGACACTGCAGGATGTGCTGACCAAGCAACAGCATCTCTCCTGGGAGGTCCGCATTCGGATGGCCTTGGGAGCTGCCAGAGGTCTTTATAGGTGAGGTCCTGCATGAATCGGTGGGTTAGTCCACCTGGAGATCCATTCTCAGCTTCCTGGTATCCCTCAGTAAGCAGTGGTATCCTATTGAACATTGGTTCCACCACCTTGGGACACTGGGATGGGAGGCTGGTGAAGAGGTAGGCGGTGGGTTTGGATGCAGTGGAGCCCATCTCCCCATGTCACTGGCCCCTATATCTGGCTTCAAGCCTGCAAAGGCCTGGAAGGGAGAAATCCCTTTCCCCACACCCATAGGGCAGCTTGAGGAGCACCCTAGAGAATGACCACTTCCCCTACAGGTCCTGCTTATCCACAAGCCTCATTATTTTGCCCACAGTGGCTCTTTCACCACCTGCTGGAAAGGTTGGCTTGGCAGGGTTTGTCCACCAAGACATGCAGAGAACTTCTGACTTCTCTGGGTGCCTGTCAGTCCATCCCCAACCGAGCAGGAAGGAGACCCAAGGTGGGGATGGGTCGATCACCAGCTTGGGTGACCCTTGGTTCTGTCTGGCTGCAGGTTGCACCAGACAGAGGAGAAGTCCCGACTCCATGGCTGCATCTGCAGTAGCAAGTTCCTGGTGGCTGGGGATTACTGTGTCAAGGTAAGGACCATGCTTGGAGAAGCTTTTTGGAGTTTTGCATGTTTTTTGTGGCTGTGTCCCTCTACCAGAACCGAAGGGAGTTATGATGGTCCAGAATAAAACCTGAAGTAGATACATCTCCCCTGTCCCAATAGACACTTACACGTCAGTTTATCATCAGCTGTGTCTGAGCACCAGGAAAGTGAGAGTTTCTGAACCACCCACCCTGGGATGGGCTGAAGCTGGGGCACTTCACCTGCCTTCACCTGTGGTTTTGCTTGCAGGAAGAGACACGTGCCAGGCAACACACATGGCTGCACTCCAGCCTTTGCTGCCCAGGGCACCGCGCTCTGTTTTCTCCTTCTCAAGGCAGTTCCCAGCCATTTCCACAAGCTGCATTTTCTACCACTTCTCTCTTAATCAGCTGTCGGGATTTGAGCTGTGTGAAACAGAGTCATCCATCAAGAGGAAAGCCAAGAAGAACTGGAAGCGTGTCTCTATGTTGGCTTACATCGCCCCAGAGAACCTGAAAGACATCAGCTATCCCTACAAGAGGCCCTGTGAAATCTACAGGTGCGCCCAGCCCTCCTGGGACATGCTTGTAAAGATACCAGGCAGATATCTGCCAGAGTAGCTGTTGAGCTGTGTAAGAAGGGCAGGTTGAATTGGACACATAAGCAGCCATTTGCAGTTGGCATGGCCCAACAGTCCCCTTCGCTAGAAGGGAAGAGGACATCCTTGTGGGTTGAATGCTGAGACTCTTTCTTGTCTCCTTCCAGCTTCGGGATTGTACTGTGGGAGATTGCAACCTCCAAAATCCCTTTTGAAGGTGAGACCTTGAAGGTATCTGGTCCCCTGTATGAAAGCCACATGGCCCAGTGCAGCTGTGGTTTTGGGCTGGATACTCCCTGCTCCTTCCCACAGCATCCTGCAGTGTGCAAGTCCCAGCAGCAGTGCCTGGTGGGCCTGGCTCTGCATGGCAGCTTCATAGCTTCTCCTGGCACTCAACACAGCAAAAGCACTTCAGCAACAAGCTTAAACCACAAACATGAAAGAAATTTTTGTCTCTATTTGATGTTCCTGTGCATTGAAGCATAAACATATCTCCTTGCTCCACCGGAGCCCAACGGTGTCACACAAAATACTGTGTGTGGGGTGTTTCATGGCAGATACAGTTTGGGTAGCTTCTCTGCTGGCTTCTCCGTGCCATAGGCTGCAGGAAGGCTCTTGGCATGGCTTTGCATTGGCTTTCCTCCCCGGAACCCTCCTGTGGGAGCAGAGCTCTGTCCTGACACTCCTGTTTGCGTGCGTGTTGTCCCAGGCTGCACTCCCCAGGAGATCATGGAGAAAGTCTGCAACCACCATTACCGGGCCCCTGTCGGGGAAGATTGTCCTGAAGACCTGCGGAGAGTCATTGACCAGTGCCGAGCCTTTGACCCTGCCCAACGCCCTTCTGCTGAGGGTAAGAGTCCTGGACAACTGCTCCACAGACACACTGTATCCCTCAAACAGCTGCTTCAAGTGGTCAATTTGCCCCTTATTTTCCATATGAATTTGTCTGGGTTTGTGTTTCGAGATCGCTCCTTGACCTATCATCTTACACTAACGAGCCCCTGATATCAGACCCTCTTTCTCCTGTGGTGTGATGGTTCATACAGTTAACATTTGCCTGTGCCAATAGTCACCAGGCTGTTCATTAGATATCACATGACTAAGATTTTTTTCTCAGACAAGCACCCAGCTAGGGGCACAAGTGTGTGGGTTAATCCCACTCAGGTCCTGCAGATCCCATAAGCTGGAGGAGCAGCCACCACATGGTGCAGGAACATTTCCTGCCTTGGGCTTTGAGCAATAAATTACAATCTCAGGAATTGTTCCGCGTCAGGGAAGATTTCACTGTCTCTGAAACTGGTTTGGATTTAATCAGATACATAACTGGTCTCCATCATATGATTTAACAGAAAGAGTAAGAAAAGATAGAGGAACCTTTCTTGTGTGCTTGAAGGCACAGAGGATGTACCCTCAGTTCATCTCTCCAAGAGGAGAAAGCTTCCTTTGGTCTCATCTGCTCCATCCTATGGGTCCACTTTCCACACAAGAGATGTGGAAATTCTGGCCCAGGCTGCCCAGAGAGGTTGTGGAATCTCCTTCTCTGGAGAGATTCCAAACCCGCCTGGACAATGGGATCCTGGGCCCCCTGCTCTGGGTGACCCTGCTGGAGCAGGGGGGTTGGACCAGATGATCTCCAGAGGTCCCTTCCAGCCCCAGGCAGCAGCTTCCTCAGCATACTCTGCCACTGGGATTCACCCCGGATGAAGTGAAAACACCCAAGAAAACATCAGAGACATGGGGCAAGCCATAGTGAGGATGCAGCACATCTTTATTACTCTAACCCAACGCCCAGCCGTGCCTGTGTGGTGCTGATCTGGAAAGACATCTTCTCGCAGCTGTTTCCAAGCACGTCTCCATACACATGGCTGCTTATCTTTGGTCTTCTACTCACCTATGTCTACTCGGGCCTCTCCCCTGCTCATGGCCCCACGGTTGCGCTGGCCAGGGGAGAGAGCGACTCCGTGTCCCGGATGTCAGCAGTGAGGGGGAGGTGGGAGCTGTCTTCTCATCAGCCTGTCTCAGGTGCTCCGCTTTGACTAACGCCATCCTCGTGTCTTGCAGAGATTGTGGACTCGCTGGCTGACCTGGAGAAGAGCAGAAACCAAGGAAGTTAACTGCGGACACCAGGGAGGGCGACCCAAAGCTGCCAGGGAATGCAGAGGGCCCTCCTCCCGCGGGCCCTTCTTCATCATCGCCTCGATCTACGCGTTTGTGTCCCTGGCCCGGGACCTCCGCCTCTCCAAGGGGCCGGGCCACGGGTCGCCTCAGAGGCAGCTGGCGGGGCAGGACAGCCGAGAGGCCGCCCCCGAGGGACACAAGGGGAGTCCGGAGGGATGGGACACGGCCGGCCCCGGGCAGGGCGCAGGGACTCGGCGGCCCCGCTGCCATGGTAACGCGCCTCCCACCTCCGCCCCGGTTTGAATCGCCTCGAGCTCCCGCTCTTTTCACCCCGGGGGCGGTTCAACCAATGAGAACTCGCTCCCCGACTCTTGCCCCACCCTCTGCGGCCGTCGGGGGTGCGCTCGCCCAATCAGCCGGGCCCTCCCTGCGGCGCTCTGCCCAATCGGAGCAGGTTATGACACCGCTCCCCTCGCTGCCTTCATCTCCGTTCTGTCGGAAAGATGGACAGAGAAGCTGGCCAATGAAAAGCCGGTCCTGGCCCCGGCTTGCCCAATAGAACCGGGTGCAGCGTGGGGGCCAGCCAGTAGAGCGGCGGGGGTGGGGCGGCGCGGAGCTCGAGCGGGGCGGCTGGGCCCGTGGGCAGGTGAGGAGCGGTTCTCCTGGGTCGGTTTCTCCCAGTCCGGCCCTTCCCCCGGCCCCGCGTCTCCCGAGCACCCGCGGCTGGGCCTCCGCGGCTGGCCGCCGAGGAGAGGTACGGGGTCATGCCGCGGCCAGGCCGCTCGGGGACCGGGCGGCGAGAGGCCTGCGGCCCTGGCGGGCCCCGGCCTGAGGGGCCCAGGGGACAGGGATGGCGCCCGGAGCGTTGCGGCTGCCGGGGAAGAAGTGTCGTCTGTCCTTCTCCCCCCGCGCTATTTATGCGACTGCTTCCGAGTTAAAATAAGCTGTAACAGCCCATAAATAAACCCGTGCTTGTGGAGCGTGTGCTTCATTTTTGGGTCGTGTTTGCGGTGTTTGTGGTTAACTTTATGTTAAAGCAGGTGCGGCGTAGTCACTCCCGGAGCCGTAGAGTGGGGGTCTGTGTTTGCCTGAGCAGAGGGCCCTCCGCGAGGAGAGGCTTGTGCTTCAGCCTTCGGGTTAGTGCTGTAGAGGCCTCTGAGAAGCTGCTGCTGCTCCATCTCGCAGCACCTGCGTTACTCTTCGCTGGGGTCAAGGGGCTTGTTTACAGAGTCCTGTCTGCAGGCTCTTCCCGTGACTGCCAGGTGGGTGGCTGGCTGGAGGAAGCACTGGCATTTGCCCTTTTCAGGAAGGCTTTGAGATTTTATGGTGAAGGTACTAATAATAACTATTTTTATTATTATTATTAAGAAATATTCAGGGTTAGTTAACCCATGATGATGAATGTATGCAGTATTTTTAAGTGTCACAGTTAATTTATGGGGAAAATAAAGGGGTTGTTTTGCTTATAGGTGGCAATTTTATCATTTAGTGCTAGAGAAGCAGTGCTTGAATATTGTCCTGTCTCAACTGTATGACTATTCTGGTAGGAGATGGCATTGAGCATCTGTTTTTGGCCTAACTTAGGCTCAGTTGGTAACTAGGATAAGAATTATCAAGTGACTAGTAAGCTAAAATTCCTTAAAAGATCTGTAAAAACACGTGAGCATTAGTACATTCACCTCTAGTAATTCTTGTACCCATTTTCTGGTTATCCTTTGTCCTAAAAGCAGCCTTTGCTCTCTTTGCACAGCACCCAGCCTAGTAAATTTTGGTGTGTGTTTTGGGCTCTGAAGTAATGTTAAAAGTCTGCACTTCCCAAGGCCTTTCAGGTTTATGCTTGCCTCAGTATTTTTTGAGAGTGTGAATGACCTTGTAGAATTTAATCCACAGACCCCCTCTAAAAAAGGACTTTTTATTTAATTAATGAAATCAATCTTGCATTTCTTTGTAGAACAGGGTGACTGAGTGTTTTAATTAGGTGGCCGACAGCTGCTTAACAATTAGCAAGGCACAGACTTGTTTCCTCTGTTTTTCATCAAAACTTAAGGTAGCATTTCTGTTTAGGAGGTAACCTGAAATCTTTATCCCAAAGGCGTTTGCAGGGAAACCATCCTTAAGCAATATATGCAAGATTTTACTGCAGATTCCAGCTTTCTCTCACCTCAGGCTGAATATGGATCCCCAAACACCGGTGCTGTGGGTACCTTGTTGCCTATAGTGTGCACTTGCAAAGTAATTCTAGTTTCCTTCAACTCTTTGCAGAAATGGCTGAAGAAGAGATGGAAGTTGATCTCCAACCTGTGGCCGGCTCTGCTGTAGAGACTCTGAGGATGCTTCCCCCAGAGCCCTCTGGTCAGGCAGTGCTCTTGTCCCATGCTCCAGCGCTCGGTGAAGGAGGTGGCAGCAGCATCGTGGCTCTCCCTGCTGCTGATGCTGTTGTCGTGCCAAGTGCTGGTACAATGAGGGAAGCAGCTCCTGAGCCTGGCCTGCAGCTGGATCCTGGTGCAGCTTTCAATGTGCTGCAAAGGCTACGAGGGGCGTTTGAGCCACATTGGCCTGTGCCGCGGGTCATGCAGCGTCCGTCAGCCAGGACAGCTCGCAGGCAGCGGAGAACTGGTGTCTCCCAGAGGGCAGTCAGTGCCAGGTAAAGCAGCTAAGTTGTGCTCTCACCAAGTCTAGTACCAGTTTAAAACTGACTGACACTTACAGAGCCCAGCTCAGTCCAGGCTTTGGCCAAATTCTGGGCAGCTCACATATGCTTTAATCTCAGTAATGATCCCTCTGCCCTGCTGGTGCTCCTGGCAGCAGTGCTGACTCACTGCACTTCCAGACAGCAGTTAGCTCAGTGCAGCTTGTGCTCTGCTGGCATTTCACCTTTGATTTGGAGATTGCCTGATCAGGCTTTTATGGTGACAGCTGCTGTAGAAACTTTCACAATTGTGCAAGCTAATATGTTACTGTGGTCACATTTTTGGTGCCACCAGGCAAAGAAAATAAAAAGTCTATATTTAATACTATTTTTGATGGGTTTAAAAAGTGATGTTCTCCAGCAGCAAAGAAATCCCCAGTTCTGGTTTGTTTGTTTGTTTTTTTTTCTCATCTTTGTAGCTTTTTGTAAATGCCAGGGGTGAAATTATAATTAATTGGAGCACTGCCTCTAAATTCAGTGAGACTAAGTCCTCTCCTCCAGGAGATTGAACATCACTCTACTGTTTGCCCTTGGATTGCCTGTGAAGGTTGCTGGAGTTCTTGGGGCTAGAAGGCAACCTGACAAATCTCTCCTGAGTCTGAGGGGTAATTGCGATGATAGCAAATGGACTGGGGGAGAGGGGAAGCTGCTTCTGTCCAGGGACAGAATTCTAGTAGAAAAGCAGAGGGGATGCAGAAAGACACAGAGGAGTCAGGGGAATGAGTTTCTCATACAGGCCTCGGGCATCAAATATTAGCAGTGGTTTTGGTAACCAGGTCTGAGCTGGGATTGTAAGTCCAGTTTAGGAGTTTCTTAGGTGAACAACACTTAGGTCTTTGCTTGTCTTCAGCTGTATGGGATTGCCTGAGAAGGTCTCTCCTAATAACTTTAATACCTTCCCATTGCAGTCAGAGCCTGGGAATTTTACCACAAGCAGGCATGGAGAAATATGATGAGCCTTTAGCTTACCTGAAGTAACTGGCTTATTTTGTTTCTTGCTTTTTCTGGATTCAGGGCAGCATTGGACAGTTACTTTCAACTCAGCAGGACCCAAGAACCATCCACAGGACCAGTTCTGCCCTTGGAGCCTTCCCATATTGCGAGAGACAACCAGGAGCACAGCTCAGATGAAATAATAGAAGCGAGTGATTCTGGCAGCGGTACCTCTGCGGAGGAGGAGGAGGAGGAGGAGATGGCGTCAGTGGAGGCTGTGGCACCATCAGCCCAGGAGACTCCTCCAGCTGCTAGCTCAGGAGGTTTGTGCTGTATTGGAACTATGTAGAGCCCGAGTGCAGAAACTCACCTCACTGTTTCAAAACTCGGTGGGGAAATCCTTCCATGCATCACGACAGACGGTGCTAAGAGATCACTATGCCCACGGCTGACAGGAGCAGGCTGCTACTACAGGGCTTTCTGGCAAGCAGCTCGCAAGAGCTATCTCAATATCCTCAAGAGAAGCCAAAAGCCTTAGATATTATTTGCTACCCACAACAAAACCCCAGCCCCACTTACCTAATCCTTCCACTCCCTGTCCCTATACTCCC
>JANHGN010025415.1:0-80854 GCA_024605025.1 Megaceryle maxima | reverse complement strand
GATTTGCTTTAAAAAAAAAAAAAAAAAAGAAAACTTAAAAATTTACAGATTTTTTTTCTTTACCTTACTTTTAAACCTTTTTCTTGCAACTTACTTCAAAACAGATTTCTTTTTGATTTGCACTAATGCTGAAAAAATATTTAATTGAATCTCTGTGGGTGGCATAGAAGTTTGAAAACTTGCCTCCCTCTTTCAGCAAAAAGTTGGGCATTTTTCACAGTCTCAGGTTTTTATAAACTCTATGATTCACAACAAATAAGTTTTACTTAGGATATTCAATACTTTGTTTGACTTTAGCAAATAATATCAAGCAAAATAATGTAGAAAATCAAAGCTATCTTAATACCTCCACTTTCATTTATCTTCTGGCCTGTTTTTCAAGAGGGTGTAAAGGACCTTTGCCATTCTCCTGTTGTTTTGTTGTAAGCCTTCTGATAGACTTGCCTTTCCTCCCTCTGACTTTGTCACCAAATCAAGGACAACTGATAACTGAAAAGTGCTATTTCAGAGAGTGCAAATTCTGTGATGAATGGTAAAAAAATATTCCACTATGTAAAAGAAAAAGATGTCTTTAGAATAAACTTCCCTTCTCTGCCAAACAGTGACCTTCAATCTCATTGCTTTTATTACATTACTGATGATCTAAAAGAGGAGGGGAGGCATTAGGTACCAGATAGACCATGTACCACAGAGCAGTGCAAATCTGCTGGGGAGTAATATCCTTTGGTCCTCTGCAGCATATGTTCTTCACATTTGAGTCCCATCAAAAATTAAAATGAAAGGTGAAGTTAATGCTACAAGGCTGAGTTTTGAAAAATCAGAGAGAAAGAGATGATGATTTTCTTGAGGTTGTCCAATGTCTTATTGAAGTCTGATGGGGATAAAGAAGGAGATAAGTCTTAAAACATTTCTCACTCTGAATCCTCTCCTCCTTTTCAACTCACCTCCTTAGTGCACCTCTCTCTTTCCTATCCCCATCACTTCTTCCCCTCCTTCCTCACTCCCTCCCCAAAGATTTCAGCTTGCTCACCCACACCACAAAGCAGCTGTGTGAAGTCACATCCTGATAGAATAAGGAACTGCATAAATGAAGTACGCTTGGGCAGTACACTTCATTGTACTTAGTTTGGTTACAAGATAGTAGCAGTTGCACATCAGTTGGATAAACCTGAAATAAAAATGTTGAAGAGAAAACCATCTAATGTATCTGATAAAGACAAAAGTCAAAAGCCAAAGGTAAGAAAGTTTAATTTTTATTGTCAATAAATAATAACAAGAATTCTTAACAACTTCTAGAAACGAGATTTCCTTTTAAATGCTAACTTCAGCATTTCCTGATGTGCTACGAAGTGCCTCAGTAGTATAATCTCAGGAATCTATTTGTATATACTCACTTTATAAAAGTAATGATCCGATCATCATTATAGAGCTTCTATAGCTGTGCTAAAGAGTCCTGGTACTTGACTTTGTCTATTATATACTCCACATCAGTCTTTTAACAGAGAGGATCACAAAAATCTCCTCTGTCCCTTTCATCTACGATAAACTGATGATGTCTCACAAAAGAGTGTGAGAATCAGTGAAGAACTAGAAAAGCTATTACTTCTGATTTTTATTTTAATAAATTTGCTTATGCATCCTCAGAACCAAAGAAGGAGAGGGTACTTGGCAATCAGTGTTTGCCATCTTCACTTTTCTGAGAATTATTATATTTCAGACTGAAATAAATACTCTTAATAATTTGATAATATGCTACACTGGACACTTTCCACAATCTGGAATTTCAAGAAAAAATGTGAGGTGTTTGCAAAATGCATAAGGATGTGTCCTGTGCAGAAATATATTTTCAGTCCCTGGACTGGGTGCAGAATGAGCTTTGCAAGTATATTGCTAGCCTGAAGAAAAATGGTTACTGCTGGACCTGAGCACACTGGTATCCATTTCTATTTCAATTTGCCAGTGCTGAAAATTTAAATAAGAGATTAGAAAAGCCTTTTAGTATATCTCTGTGCTCAGTAACAAATACATCTCACTTTGTGATTTCTGGATCCTAAATATTACTGCAGACACTGTTTCTGCAGGAATGTCTTCTGGTTTTACTCAGCATTGGCTTTTGTGTATTGCACTTGCAGTTTTAGACTATGACTCATTAACAATTAAAATTACTGTGGTTTTTTCATGGATTTGAAGCTATTCCGAATCCATTTTCCTATGGATTTGAATGGGGTTTTTTTAAGCATTTCACTGGTTGGCATGGTATGTATCTTCTGTTTAAATGATCATACTGTTTTTTAAAGACAAAGCAGAAGTATAACTAGCATCTAATTATACTATAGGTTAAACAAGAAATGACCACAAAGAGAATCTGTAGGTGGGATTTGTTTTCCTGTCTGTTAAATAATTTCAAAATAAAACTTTGTTCAGTCTTTTCTTCCCGAATAATACATTCTTTAACAACAGTCCGATTTTTTTTTTATTATTGTTTTTTTCCACACAGTTAGTTATTCATTCATGAATGCACTTCGTGCCATTAAAATGCTGGCATTGTGGCATCTCAAGAAAAAAAAATTAAAAAATGGTCATGGGTTTGATTCACCGTATATGATACACCACAGGGATAAAAAGAGTCTAACCACTTGACTGTCAAACCTGCTGACTTTGCTGTGCTTTGTCTTATTGTAAATGTTTACAAAAAATGGAAAGGCCTCGGTAAAGTGGCTCAGGATGTCTTTCTGCCTCAGTAATGTGCTTTGAAACACTTCACCTACTGTAGTCCTGCTTTTACACAGAATTGTGTAAACTTTCCATGATGAGAAAGTTTCTGCTGAATATGCTATTCACAAAAAGGTAATGGAAGGAGACAGCACATTGCATGTAATAGAAATCTTAGCTTGTTGTAGCATGTTGCAAAATGTACCCCATGGAAGCAACTCAAATACTTAAGTTGCTCAATATTGAATTGGGTAACATGGGTCGCAGGTCCTCACCTCCCAATAGAAGTTACAGGATTTCACAAGTGACTTCGCTAGATGACTTCCTGTCTGCCTCTGCTCTGTTCAGGCAACATTTGGTACGTCCTCATACTCACAGGGCAGGATGTTGTTGTCACTGTGGAAATCCTGGGCTACTTCACCTTGCCTTTAGGCAGCTTAGCTGTCCTAGTGTCTCCAATGCATCAACACAGGGCTGACAGAAGACCTGTGGGAGAGCCATAAGGCCTGGTGTGTTAATTGAAAATCAGGTCTGCTACCTTAGGCCCTCTAAGGAGACACCAAAAAGATCGATCTTTTTAGGTAACTGAATCTTACCCAGAGTGACCACTTGTCTTTATGACAATTGGAAGAACTTGTCTATATTAATTCAAGTGTCTCATCAGCATTTTCTTTTTCATCCTTTTGCTTTCTAATGTGAAGAATATCAGCATTCAGTCATGCCTTCTCATAAAGATGAAGGAATTGCAGGAAAGAGTGGTGTTAAAACCCTTCTTGAGGTAATTTGCTCCCCGTATAGAGCTTCTAGTAGTGGTGTGCAAGTTAATGATCAATGCAGAACTAATACAAATTTTCACTACCTGCCAGTTCTCAGTGTACAATGAATTTACATTACTTTATTGACTACTTTAGTGCTTAAGGTATTTCTGCAGATGCATTAGATTATATGTTACTTAGACAAAAAGTAGCATTTTACAACTCCCAGTGTCTGTTATGAAATGGTTGATACTTGTCCATTGCCATGAAACAGCAGTGTTGCAGTTTGTTTTGTAATACAGCAGGATTTCTGTAGTGCTGCAGTCATGCTAATAACTTCTTTGCATATCTCGCAGCTTTTACATATGCATGGACATGCATATAACTACTGTATGCTTTGTATGTAAACTAAATAAATAAAAATCACTGCTAGGCCAAAAAAAAAAAAAATACATCTGGTGTCATCCATCCCAGAGAAAATATGGAGAGGTGTGAGAGAAAGGTTTTCAGTGGGCATACTGGAAGGATTCTGATCCTTTGCCGATGTTTGTCATTGTAGCTATATATATTGACATGGAACTGTAGATTTATACCTTGAACATCATCTGAGGACCCAGGTAGTTGAACTATAAAGGAAAAGCTCTAAAGCTTAAAAATACCCTGTTTAATATTGAAGAAATTCAACCAGCTGAAGGGATAAGCTTTCTATTTCAAGCCTCTCTAACCTGTCTATCCAGGATCTTAAATTACTATCACAAAAGGGCCTGTGCATACGCCATTGGGGCATCCACCAAGAGGAAGCATTCTCTCAGAACTTCCTTTCAGTCCTTCCCTGTCCCCCTTTCTTTTCTGTGAGATGAGATATGGCTTGGTTTATATGAAATAAGTGTTCTAAGCTGCATTATTATCTGTGGGCAGGTGAGGTTGAACAAACAAGGTCTTGCACCTATCCCTGAGGTTTGTGGATGTGCTGATGACCAGTCAGCCTCAGCTCTTCCAGCTCACCGCAGAGAAAGAATGTGTCTCTTGCATTGATGGAGTTTTAGTTGCAGAACAGGAAAATACCACAGCAAGTGGGAGGAAAGGTGCTTTTACTAGATGTGTTTCAGCTAGGAAATTGTGCAGTATGTCCCACCACCCCTTAGGGACCTGGAGAGGAGGACTGCTGTTGACTTAGAAGATGAAAGTCAGGCCCCTAAAATCATCTGGATTTTAACCTCTTTGGCCCTTAAGACATCACAGATGTCACTGTATCTGGGGAGTGGCACAAAGCAGGTTTGGAAAGACTGTAAGAAAAAACACATACAGGATCTAGTCTTGTCTTTTGTGTGTGCTTCAGACAGCACCACATCCTGGCACTCTACAAATAAATAATCTTAAAGCATTTTGCAGCTACTCTGCATTCCACTTTGCACTGTTTTACACATCTGGCCAGGTGTAAATGACAATGGAAGGTGCAAATAATCTGTAAACCATCCCTGCATTGTCTTGCCCACTTCACAGGATATAATGTGCTAGGCAATGCCTATTCCTTTCTCTCTCTCTCTGTGTCTCTCAAATTCTGCCTGATGTTTCTTGGCTTTACTTCAAGCTGAAGCAAAGATGACTTTGTGCCATTTTTTTCTGGCTTGACTGAAGGAAGTCTTGTGTCGTTATTCTACATGACAGTTGATCTATGTTTATACTAAAGGTTTGAGACATTTTTGTTTCCTTATTCTGCTTCCAAATGCACTTGGTTCTTGAAACTCAGCTTACTTCTGGTGTGTAAGACAATTCAGGGTCAATGCCTGTGCATTATGTTTAGGCAAAAATATGTTCAAGTTTCTAATTAAATCAATATTCGCTTACTTAAGTGATAAACTATAATTTATTTTCAAGGTTATGAGAAAACAGTGGAAAATCCAATGGAAGGAAATATTTTAATATGAACTTTGTTCCCTAGTACTATTTCATAACAATAATTTTCCTTTTTATAAGCTTTAAATGAAACCATGTCTCCACAGAAATCAATGCACATTTTTGCCGTAGACTTGAGGCAAGAATTCCCCTTTTTATATATTCTTCACAGAAGGCCTTATCCTGATTTTGTTAACACTTAAATGAAAAAATTATCTGTGATCCTATTGATTTCAATGGGATGTGTCATCTGACTGAAGTTTGTCGCTTGCCTAAGTGTTTGGAGCCTGTAGTGCAGACAGATGTAAGTATTTTGGTGCTATTTTTTCTTAGACCGTAGCTTGTGACTCTCCAGTGGGGAATACATATTAAATGAAAGAAAACAGAAAATAGGTACAGCAAACGTAAAGACCAAAAATAATTCAAGACATAATTATATCTTCTGTAGGACAAGATCTGCAGTGAAGAGATTGCTCAGTGTTAATGAATATTAACTAGGATTTATCCTTGAGTGAGGAAAGCTGAGGGGTTTAATTTTATTTCAAAGGTAAAGACTGGTAGAGTTCTGAAAACAGCAAGTTTTCTATTCTTTTCTTTCCCCCTGAAATTTTGAGTGCATAATAAATGAGTGACTGCTAATGTCACAGATGCTAATTTTCACAACCATGAGTGAAGTGATGTTCGTTTCCATTTGCATTTCATTCTAACAATGATGAGAGGTGATGAGTTGATGATAAGCTGTTTTCACCGTACTGCCCGCTGTGCAAATTTATGCTTATAGGCAAAGATGACACATAATTCTGTCATTAAAGGTCTTTACTGCATTGCCTCTTGAAGAAAGACTGTTTGTCAAAATCCATTTGAACTCTGTTAAATAAGCAGAAGAGGATGACAACAACTGGGAAGTAGTTTTAAGAACCTGGTTTATAGTGGAAATACCTGGGGCCTTTATCAGGGAGGGTTCAGCGAAAGAAAAAAAGGATACCTGTAATAACCATGTACGTGTAGATGGAGAAAAAAGGGATTGCAGGTGACACTTCAGGAGGTGTTTCTTGTCTCCTTAAGGCTTCGTAAAAAACTAGAACAAGGTTAGAGCTAACCTTGGGTTATTTTTCCTCTGTGAGTGGAAGGCTCTACAATCATATTACTGCTCCTCTTACCTCTGGTATTTTTTTCTTCTTCATTTATATTATCACCTTGCTTCTTGATCATTATCCAATTTTTATTTTTTTCCAACAGCAGTTTCAGAAAGTTGTATCCTGACATATATGTTGGCCTATCACTTCTAGTAAAGTCTTGAAAATTCAGCAATTTTGTTTTCTCACCAGAAAATAAAGGTCTAGGGTCTTTGTAGGGAAAGAGCAGCCTGCTCCCTCCTACCCCTTGCCAGAAGGTTGATTAGGATGTCCAGACTCCACATTTTGAAGCTTATATCAACACACAGGCTCATTTAGGGCTCACACAACTCTAGACTAGCTTGTGTGCCAGAGGAAAAAATGACATCTGTGTCCTGGTCCACTCCTGTCTTATTCTGTGTGTTCTCTTGATTACCGCACCTTTTAAGTTTTGACCAACTTTGCACAGAATTCAATTTCTTATTTCTTCATTGTCTTGTTTTTCTCTTAATTAGCCAGGATAAAGTCCTTAATAGCAGAATATTCTAAAACAAGTGAGAGGAAATTATCTGAAGGGAATATTTTTGCACAAATATTCATTTTGCTTGGAGTAACAAACCCAGTTTGGTTCTTTCTTTTTATCCCTGAGCAAGCAAGATCATTTCAAGAGGTCTGAATTACCTTCTCCAGCCATTTTTAGAAACCAGACTATCAACCACAACATTTATAACTACTTTCTGATAAATACTGTAGCACAATTACCAAGGTTACATAAATCAAAATTGGTTGCCTTCTAATTCATTAATTAGCTTAGCTTTATGAAGCAGTTGACTTACATAAATATTGTGTTTCTATGAAATCAAAAATACCCTAACTTAAACATTGACCAGGATATCTGTCATTGCTGGGAAAAAACCAAGACAGGCAGAGGAAGTGGCCTTCAGTTTTCTGTAGAATTTAAAACTCTTCTAGTAATATGTGTCAGCGTAAATCCAGACTGAAGTCATTATAAATCCAATGCTGACCAGTTGGTGTAAGCAATTTGTGGGTGTCTGCAAACACATTAGACAGAAGACTCAACCCTACAATGTGTGAGCAGAACCCCCCAGCAGTATCCACTGCAGAGAAATGAAATAAAATGTCTTCTGGGTCTCTGTAGTCACAATATACCTTAACCTTTATCTTCTGAAAACATGCTTGAGTTCTTAGAAAGAGTTATACTCTCCTCCATGAATAGCAATGCCAATGTTTTTGCTTTAGACATTTTGATGCTTGGCACCAGGCTACACATACGCTCTGAATATTTATCAAGTCATATGTCCTCTAAACACTCCTAATGGAAAACTTTGTTTCGTACACCAGATTAAGGCATCTGTGTGCAACTGTGTTCATATTCCACAGGAAGATGAATGACCACCTACCCTTTCCCCCAAGTGAAATCCCTCTCCTGTATACCTGCTTGCTCTTGCCTTCCTGGCTTTTTATATCTTATTCCACTTACAGTGTGCCCAAGAGCACATTCTTTCTTTTTTTTTTTTGTTCTTCCCAAATCTGAAACTGAAATTGCAGCCTAGGGAAAAGTCGAGATTTTCAACTGCTGCTTTGGCTGTACATATTACATACCATACTGCCACATTTTTCCTGTACCTCTTGGTTTATTCCATGGATACACAGAAAGTTGAATAATGACTTTACCTGTATACAGTCTTCAGGCTGCTTAGCTGACAGTCATAATGTCTACTGACATCTTTCTGGTAAACTGAATGTCAACAGAAAGGGGTCTGTCATCTCTCACTATTACCCATCATTGAGGATGACAAGAAGTTTCTCTAGGTAAAAGATCTAGTGATCCATCTAACATTTTGCACCATTATGTCTTCTGGATGGAGTTTTACTCCCCTTCCTACCCCTTTATATATTCATCTCTTTCATAATCTACACAAGAACAAGCAAGTAACCTCACACTCCTTGACTTCCATGGGATACTTCCTTGAGAACCATAGGACACTGTAAGTTCCTCTATTTGGTCATGCTGACTTCATTCAGAAAGCATGGTAGGTTTGCTTTCTTTCAGGTATGTTGAAAGGAAATGAAGTTATGGGCCTGCTGGAATACTTGATTACTTGGGCTTAGGTTTAGGTTTTTCTGCAGGGTTTCTCATAGCTTAATCAGGGAGAAGCAGTATAGGAGTGCTGTTCAACCAAAAAGCATGGAAAAGCTATGGTGCATTTTCATGTCTTCCCTTTACCATTACACTTCAGATAAAGATGGAGCTTTGTCACTGAGAGCCTGCAGTCTTGAGATAAAAAAATCAGTTTCACTTAGCAACATCACAGCCAAGAGTAGATGCATGAAGTTGGGATGACAAAATGGCTGAGACAGCTGAATGAGCTCACACAGCTTGACTCTTTGCTGCCTTCACCTGTGCAAAGTATATGCTGAGCTTTACCACTCATGAACTGCTTTCACTTGCCACAGCTGCGCAGTTTTTCTCCTATATTATGTCAGTCTGCCTCCTTTTTAAGGGCAGATGTTAAGTCCAAAAACACCTTCACAGAGCTGGAAAGGGGACATGGTTCACTGAGCAGCTCAGAGCCTGTGTAGAGGGTGCATGAAATGACTGTCACAAGTACATGGCCAGGCTCTTCTGATATTGTCTATTGGAGTGTTCCCATTATTTTCTTTCTCTCTGTAGAATGGAGCTTATATCTGCTTGATTAATGTCTCTTGTTAATTGTGTCTACATGGGTAAAAATTTGAAAACTATGTGTTTGGGATTTTGGTTGGTACCTGATGAAAGGGGAAGAGTAGATGCATTCCTACCTTTTCATGAAAGCTTAAAACCTTGCAACTGGAACAATTCCCTTTGAAATGAAAGGCCAGATTTGAGTAGGATTTGGAATATGGCCTCAAATTGGTGCTTCATATAACACCTCAAAGCCCTCATTGCTGCCTGTGCCTCAGTAGCTATGTGTGCAGGTATGGAGGTTGCAGGAGCAGAGGAGAGGTGAAAAGCTTAGTCTAAATTTTGTTGTGTGTCAGAATGAAAACACTCTTCAAATGCCTGGTACACTTGCTTTTCATGAAGTGAAACCACAGTTTTCCATTGATCTGTGATTGCAATAAGCTTATGCCACAGAGACAACTGAACAGAGTGAGGGGAACTGATATGCTCATACTAGACTAGTACCATTTGTTGTACCCAGTACTCGTGGTGAGTTGATTGTACTCATTCCTTTCTGCTATATGAGTGACCTGAACAGAATCAGGATGCTATTTTGTCTTTAGATGACTAGATTTCTCTCCTGGGACTGCAGTTATAGATTTTATGCTGCAAAGAAAACCCAGAATTTAACATCCCAACTTCTGCACTATGAAGTATTCTTATGCAGTGCTAAATAACTAGGAAACCCTGAGCTGGAAACCTTTGTTCATCTTCCACACTGATACAAACCCAAAAGTTTATGGAAGTTATTTTATGAGTTCACATTTCCCAGGAGCATATTTTAGATTCCCAGGCATATGTTGTTTAAACATGTCCAGTTTTTGAAACATGCAAGGCTGCAATGAAGTGCCATGAGTGCTTTCTTCAAGGATAACTTTGGCCCATTGATGGCAACAAGCCAACACTGGAACTCAGCCTTCTGACAAGGGAGGATACATGAAGAGGGAAAAATGGTGACCTTGGCCATCATTTTAAGGGGGTCAAAAGTTAACCCACTGTAATGAGCATAGTCTTTCTTTTTTTTTCCTTAAGATAAAAATAGTGTAAATAAATGAACATATAGATTTGATGAAACACTAAAATTCACAGTGACTGATGAGAAATACTGCACTGAATTTTGCTTCTCTACTGCAGTGCATCTCCATTAAGGCAATTTCAGCTAATCTCACTATGGATTCATTAATCAAGTGTAGTCAGGATGTCTGAAGGGAGATAATGGGGGGGGAAATTGGCCTATTGTTGGGAACTTATTCTTCAGCTAATTAGTTTGTTTATCATGCTCCATAATATTTGTATCCCAATAAATAAGCTCCAATCACAATCAGTTATCCTAACACATCTTCATCTACTTACAAGTTCAAAATTATTCCATAAATAGATCAATTAACTTTGTGCTCTTTTTATATTGCATGCCTATACAGATTTCCAGCCTGCAATATCAGTTAACAGTGAAATGGAAACAAGGTAGACCATTAAGGTTTTAAGATTTTCTCCATTTTAGCCAAAGGTACAAGCATCCATGAAGTCCTTAATCCTACATCTTTTTCCCTAAGCACTATCCTAAATGTATCCTGCAATATCAGCATTCTCTTATTGCCTTCCAAAATTTCTCCTCTAAAGACCCCAAGAAAAGATTTGTTCATTTTTTTGCTTATTTAGGATTACATACTGTATATCTGCCCCACATAAAACTGTCACTCTATTACTTAAAAAAAAAATCAAAAAACATTGAAGTTCCAAGAGCCCAGTGGTGTTGGAGATTGCTGAAGATGGGAATGTTTATAAGCTCTGTGATATTAACTGCAGCACTCAACCTCAGGTGACATAAAGCATGCAAAAAAGAACTTTCTGTCAGTTTTATTATTTCTAAAAAGGTTCCCCTTGAAAGAGAAGAGTGACCTTGCTCTGCTGAGCTGACATATGCCACTGAATTAATGGCTAAGCTTTGCTGTAGAGAAGCTTGCAGAAACATTACAACTCCAATGGCTGAGTTTGCTGTGCACATTAATCAGGGCAACCAACATGATGTATCAAACACTCATTTAAAAGTAATAAAAGCTAACTCTGTATCTCCCCCCTCCCACAAATTTCTTAAAATTAGCTTATTGTTGATCATTACCTGTTGTGAAGGATAAGACTGCAGGACAGCAGTAAAACTTGTATAAGGGTTTTCTGAGGCTTGCTTACACTTCAGAAAAACCAAATGAGCTTTTGGGACAGTCAGATTTAACCATGGCTTAGAGGTTATATTTTAATCTTGTTTCCCTCTGGAAGGTCATTTGAAGGAACACCTTCCACTGAAAACTTGCCTCTCCCTATCAAGAATGCAGCAGCTGCCATTCATTGTCGGTGGCTGCCTGGGAGCAGGATCAACTCCCATACCTTGCACGAGCAAAGCATAAGATAGTGAAGGAGGCTCTTGCTGACATTGAAATAGCCACTGTAGAGGATCTTGTAAGGCTGTGGTACAGCAGTTGAGTAACAGAGGCTCTGACCAAAACAGTGTCACACCAGACTGGAGTATTTTCTGCCTATCCCTCACTGCTCCTATCCAGGGCAGGCAGAAAAGTGCGCTGCACTTGGCAGCTGTGGCTGCTTCTCAGGCTGCAGAAAGGAACAGCAAAGCCTTTGGACATGCTGTGTCTCCCCTTGCTATTCTGCACGCGGTCTATGTATAGTACAACGAGGACGGAGGCTCCTTACTGCCGCTTCTGCTCTGGCATTGGAGCATTCACGGTAGTTTTGTTCCCACCTCCTGTGGGGAAGCGTGTTGGCTGCCCCACTCTGTGTGTGCCGGACAGACAAGGTGGTGCCTTTAAAACTTGTGCCCTTGGGGGCTGCATGCTTCTCTGTTCATCGCAGGGCGTATGTATTTTCATCTTCACTTAAAGTCCATTCTGCAAACAGGCATGTGAGCAAATTCTCTCACACTAGAAATCCAGCTGAACCCTGCAAGGTCAGGGCCTAGATAACACGCAGAATTAATAAAATCATGCTATATAAGTAAGCAGGAAAAGGACTTCAATTGAAGCAAGGTGAATAATTTTTAAAATATGAGGACTCATCTGTGAATTCATCTGGTTCAGACAGGAGAAAATTTCAAGAGAGAAAACATGTTGTTATTTAAGGGATTAAAGATCAAAGCCTGCAATGCTTACGTAAAGTTTAACCAGCCCAGGCAGCACTCCCCTTTATTGCAGCCATGGTTCTGTGGAGGGTGGATTTCCAGGCTTGCCCATCAATGTTTCTGCCCATGTGTAAATGAAGGGTAAAAAGGTAGAAGTACACATCATGCCAAGTCCTTAACTGTCATTTTCATAGCTCCTCTGAGTTTGTCACACATCCTTAACCTTCTTTTAAAGTAATTTTCTTTTCATGGTTTTGTGTGCCACTGAAAGTCACTTTTAATTAAATGTCATATAAATAATAAAGTCTTAATTACATAATTATTGCAAATAACCTGTGTGCACACTCCCAGAGCTGGACAGACTGCGAAAGAAGCACTTGGAGTGACTTTTCTCATTGGGAACTAAGAGTGCTCTACAGAAACTGGCCAGGAATGATGGTGTTCAAAATTCAGGGTCAATGTGCATTTACAGGAAGAGAAATCAGGTTCCCCCCCTCCTTGCACATTTTGCAATACTCAGCTGCAAAAAACTTTCTTAGTTTAAGATTGACATTTCTTAAATTGCTCCCTTATTAGTTCCTCACAAACTTACTTAATCAACACAACACATTTTTTGCCAGATAAAATTGCCTTTTTGCTCACACTTTCTACATGGCTTGCCTCTTTCTGAGAAAGACTTACTTACAGACCTTGCAAACCATCTCACTCTTGTTTAACATCGTGAACAGTAGTTTCCCCCTCACTGTCAGCTGCGGCGGTGCCTTCCCTGACTGAGGTGTCCTTTGGAAGCACTCAAGAACGGAATTTCTAGTGGAAACTGATGTGTGGGCTGCATTATCAGGAGCTACGTGCTTTATGTCAGTATTGGTTCAGGCTTGAGAGACTGAGGCTGGTAACAGATGGAGGTACTGATAAAACAACCGCTAAGTGTTTATTTTGGAGAGCAGTTTTTTGACCCGTGTTAAGTACGATTAACTCATTATTTTATACGGCTCTTCTTTTCCAGTCATTTTCCATCATTAAAATTAGGATATTTGCTCTTACCTTTTGTAGTAGCCCTTTTGTTCAAAGACCACTTTGCTCCCCATTCTTTCTACCTCCATACAGTTACTGAATACCAGACCACGATAACAACCAGTCTTTTATAGAGTCATTTTTAAGCCATGTTAAAAATGCCATTTCAGTAGATTGCCCTATTTGAGTTAGCAAGAAGAAGCTGTATCTTTTTTATTGCTTTTGACTGGTGAAGTACAAGGTTTAGGCCATCTTTCATGTGGACTATAAGTTACATTAATAGCTTGGTTAGTGGTCAGAAGTTCTATATGTGTAACTAATGTGCAAATAGGAAAAAATCCCTGAGGTAGGGAAGTCACAGTGTAGTCTTTTACTTCTGTATTACTCTTTGAAGAGTTACTGAGTGTTGTATGCAAATTCTCAATCTTTATACAGAAGTGAGGGGTGTTTTTTTGGTTTGTTTTGGTTTTCTTTTCCACAGAACATCCCAAAAGCTAAAAATTGTTACCTTGCCTTCTAATAAAGTAGGACCCTATTTCTTTGATTATCTATGCAAGAAGATAAGCTAGCAAAGTGGCAATATTCATCCCTACTTTGGTAACTCTTAATTTCATTCTCATAGTAGTCTCCTCCTCATGAAGATACTAGGCACATCAAAGAATAGAAGAAATGAATCAAATCCTAAGCTCCACTTATCTCCATTGATCAAAGCAGCAAGCACAAACTGTCCTCTTGGGAGCTGCTGTGGCTTCTTCTTAGGAGAGAGGGAAGAATACAGTTGTCTGTGATGGGCAAGGAAATTGGGCAACATGCTGAGCTCCCTTTTTGTTACTCCCAGTGACCACACTTGCCCCTATACAGCTTAGATGGTGTGGGTAGTCTAAGGATAAATGGAAGCTACAAATGAAAATGCATAGAGGAATTTGAAGAGATTTATTTGTGTAAGAGGGTCAGTACAAAGCCATTGCATCATGCTGGACTTAAAAGCTATTTTGAATAGGACTGGAAGCAGCAGGCAATCAGATCTCTGAGCAGTGTGAATTGTCCAAAGAAAAATATGAGATTATTATCTCTGATAATGAGTATTTATCAGGATAAATGGTGTCAGTTTTGGCTCAAAGGTTGTCTTTAGATGTGGAGAAGCTCAGACTAGTTTATCATAAGAACTAACTCACTTCTCCTGTAATATGCCCTGCAAGGGAAGAATGGTTTATAGCAGAAAGACACAGATTGCAGAACCTCTTCTTGTTTTTCTTTCTTCTTGTATACCATACCATTTGCTGGGGAAAATGATAGGCTATTTACAGACAAAACAGATCATCAACTGCAGACTGTCCAAATTACAGTAAACAGCAATTACATAGTCCTTACCCCTTTAAAATGATTATTTAAAGTTCCTGTATTTCAGGGAATTGAAGATAAAGGAAAATATGGAATAAATTTTAAAATGCTGAAAAATATATTTGATATTTTCTACTATGCTAATTTGGTATACTGTAGGGGAAAGGACAAAAGTTAATGCATTGATCTGTAGAAATTATTTCATCTGTCCTTGTGTGGGAAAATAAACATGTTTCTCTTCTGCCCATGCCTCCATTAGATTTTACTGAGTAAATTCATATTTGCTTAACATATCATTGGTAGCTTTTGCATGAATCCATCCAGAAAAATCACTTAACTTTATAGGATGCTGAATCCTGGTATCAAAAGTCAATAGCATATTTTCTCCTAGCAGCTTTGCATTTACTTGAAAAGCTTCCCTTCTGGAAATAAGGCCTGTCCATAACTTTACAAAGTAGGTGTTCCCTGACACTAATGCAGTGACTGACACTACTGAAAGTAATAGTTCCCTTTGCAGCCCAGAGCTCCTAAATCTGCTTTTCGTTATCAGTGTAATGGGGTTGAATACATTTTTAAAAGGTGGTAGCTATTGATTACTTAATGGAAAAAGTTAGTATAGAGAATTGCTGAAGCAGCCCTATTTAGTGCTCTCCGGTGCAACAAGACCATTATCTAGAATAGTGGAAATCATCCTGTAACCCTTATTAATATTTAATAGGGATGAAACAACATTGAAGTACACTACAAAATAGCCCAAGGCTTCAGCACATGTAGGATATAAGGTTGTTTCAAGGGTCGAAAAAGAATAACTGCTTTCCCTGTGCTCAAGCTGTTTATAGGTAAGACCAACAATAAACAATGTTTTTCCCCTTGTTCCTTTTAAAGTATTTGCAGCACATCTGCACTTTAATATACAGTTATTCCTACTAGACATCTTGAAGTGATTGAATGCAACAGAAAGGTCACTGTATGTTTAGAGATCACTGTGTGAGACTATTTCATACTTTCCCAATATTGCTGTGAATCCCAGCCTCCCCCTTTCTATCCCTCCCGCTTCATGCTGCAGGGCACATTTGGCTGGGTTGACAAGCCAGTGAAAGGTGTTAATCCTGTCTAATAGAACCATAATCCTTGGGGCTGTGTTTTTATATCATCTATTGAGCTAGCCCCCTGTCACAGGATATTGTTCATCTACTTAATAGCAAAGTTCTTTATGGGAATTTTAGATAAAATTAAAGTGTAGAATCCAAGTTGTCCTTTTCAATTTCACAAGGTAAAAACAAACAAGCCACAATGTTTAGTCAACAGAGATTTTCTGAGAGATTACAATCAATTAAGAGAGGAGCTGTGTGATTTTTTCTTGTCTTTTTTTTTTTTTCCCCTCAGTGAATAGTAAATGTCATTTTACTTGTCCAAAAATATTCACAAATCTGGGTCAGCTTCTTCAAATAACCTTTGGCTGGAAATATTTTTCAGGTTAGATGTGCTCAGAAATGTAGTAAAAAAAAAAGTTATTTCTTTTTCTCTTAAACTGCAGTGCTTAGAACAAAGGCCCAAAATGTGGGTACATTTTCCTCTTCTATATGATTGTGCTCAGGCCTTTCCCACTGCTATGTTCACAATAAATTATTTTGGTGGGGTAGGTGGAGCTGGTTAATAAATAAGTGTGGGAAAACAGGGAAATGAAATAGCAAGGAGCTTTCATTTTCAATTGTGTTCCAGGGAATGCTGATTTTCTTCTTTTCAAATGGAGACTTTAAGACAAAGCATTTTCATATGGCTTCCCATAGCTTTTCTTTGTCACATTTTCTTGCCCTCTGAAAACTATATTTAGTTTAAAAGTAACTGTGTGTAAGAGATAAAGGAGCAAATGTGGGCAGTAACCCTGTGATTTATGAGCAGGGACAGAATAAGATGGGGTCCTTCCTGGATGGTAACACCCAGGGGAGGTATGTGTGTGCTCCACATAGCTGGTATCATTTTGATGAACTCCTTCCTTGACAGTGCAGTTGCAAAGCCTGAATGCTACCTTGCCATCTTGTATGGCATCAGGAGCCTGACACTGTCCCTGGTGAGTCCTGCAGAGGAGTAACTGCTACGTAAGGAGACAGAGAAGCGAACAGCAGCTTGGTAGCTGTGAACAGAGCAGCTACAGGGCTATACCAGCACCCAGAAACATGCCAGCAGATTAAATTGTTACTTAGGTCTTGGATCAAAGAGTTTGTCGAACAGCTGGTTTTCCACCTTTCCAGAGGACAGCACTCCCACAGCCTTTCTAAACTCTGCTGCCTGGGTAGGCAACTGGAGGATGGGCATAGCACAGTTGGTGTTCCCTGCAGAGCTCGGTGTTCGGCAGTTCTGCTCCTCTTACAGTCACTGAGAGATGTCCCCTTTGCTTCTCTGCAAGCAGGTGTGTGCTGGCATTAAGCATGTCTGCAACATGAAGGCAGGCAATGGGACAGGCTAGTAAATGATTCCTTTTCTCCTCCCTTTTTGTTCCCAAAGGATGGTCTGCCTCAGTTGCCTTTGACACTACCTCATGAAAACTTTTACCTGGTAGGGAAGATTGGAAAGGTGTAATGGTAGAGCAGATCCAGGACCTCACAGCCCATTTCATAGCTTGTGGTGTTCCCAGATGGGGAGCAAACAGAGATAGCTGGAGATACCTGTGAAGAGGGTACAATGGGTGCTTTGGAAACCTGGGGGGAGATGAAAAGGTGGCTCATGTAGGGCATGGGGAGAAGAAAGCAATGGAGCAAGGAACTGGTTTGGATGAAATCATGTGGGCAAGGTAAATGAATTAATAAATACAGGAAAACCTGTAATCAGGTAGTGTGAAATCACTTGTGTTTTTACCCTCCAGAGGGGATTTTCAATACTCAGAAATATACTAAGATAATATTGCATAGTATATAATAGTAAACCCTGCTTCAAGAAATCTGATACTGCATTAAAAGACTTTCATTTAGTATGGCAGAGTGAAGAAATTTGAAAAAGGGAGTCGTTCTGGATCTAGCTTTGAGAATTGGTGAAGATATAAAACAAGCTTTTAAATACACCATAGAGTTGATAAATATCTCAGTTCTGGCTGTTATTAGGGACACACTTAAAGGGACTTCTGCCTTGTCATCAATGCCAATTTTATTCAGTTTTCCACTGTGGGCAGTACAGTGTCAGACAATTTTGCCTGGGCGTGTCTGGCAGGTATTTTGGTGTGACCTCTCTTGCAAAAACCTGATGTGCCACTTTCCTCCACATCATGTCAATTATCCACACACAGAAAGGATGTAAATTAGAAGGAAGTAAAACCAATCCATTCATGGATATACATCGAACTGATGTAGAAGAACTCAATCATATCCATGATCTAGTTAGTATATGAAGTAGTATTGGTTCTCTTATTCTTATTTTCTGCTTCTGGCAGTACAGTAACATTTTTTTCCCCTGTAATCACCTCCTAGTTTGTTTCTAGCTGGATGTAGCAGTTCATGGTACACTGATCTGGGAGGAATTTTAAACGTAAACAGGTGACTTGACATCTGTATTTAAGTTTTAATAACAGAACAAAACACCATCAGTGACTCAAGGTTTGTCTTCTGTTTTTTTTACAGCGCACAAGCAGCTTTGGAAGCTTTGACCGTTTCAGGCATCACTCAATATCAAAGACAGATGATTCAGCTGAGGTCTGTAGAACACAGAATTCTATTTTCTTCAGTTCACTTTCCCATGACAGTTATGCAAAAACATTGTGAAATCACTGTGTAAGTTGTACACTGGTGAAAACTTGTGTACCTGGATCTGGCTGAGTGATTGAGCCCTTGCCAAAATGAAAAAAGAATCACACCTGAACTTTGGTACTTTGATGGGAAGATTAGAAACAGTTTTTCAAAAAGACAGAAGTGTACTTCAGGCTGGTGCATATCCAAAGTAGACGCCACATGGATGCAAACCACAGATACATCATTTTTGTTTTCAAGAACTTCTATAAATCCCCTCAATTCTTGTTTGGATGAAGGACAATAAAAAGTGGAAACAGCTTTTTCTAACATAAGATATATTTTCTTTCTGTCACTCACACATACAGTGATGTGCTACAAACCTGTTTAGGTACACGATTCCCCAGGAAAACGGCTATGACTGACTTTAGTCATCCTAATGCATTGGTGTCCTTAGTATATTTCTGTAATTCCTACTCCACTACACTGAATTTCATTTTCATGGTGAGCTGTTGCTTCCTTGCTTTTTTATTTCAAAACAGATATCTGAGTTGGAGACTATAAGTGACATTGGAGATGCCATACAAACTAAAGCAGCAAATAATGGAGGAAGTTTGAGTAAGAAGATGAGAGCCATTTCCCTTACCATGAAGAAAAAGATGGGCAGAAAGTACATCAAGGCACTGTCTGAGGAGATGGTAAATACAGCTCAAGAATCTTGTGTTTGATGATCATTTGTATGAAGTAAAAGTGTTATGTGCAATTTCCTGTCCATGTTTCAACTGTCATCAGTTATGACAATCCATCAATATATGGTAACACCTAATGAATTAAAACAGCTTTTAGTATGTACCCTTTCTTTCATATGCATGTTAATGTACACACACACGCACATATACAATTAAAGCATCACACAGTAAGGCCTCAAGATAGACAAAGGAGTTTTACATGATTGAATTTTGCTTTGTCATCAATGAGCATTTGTATAAGCATCACCTCCTGATGTGGACAGAAGGGAGTATCAGATGAACCCCCACCAGCAGTCTGATGGTCAACCTGTACAAAATGCTTCATTAGAAGAACTTATCTTTCAATACAAGAATTATTTCCAAAGTCCATTTTGTGGAGATCTACCACCATCCTGTAGCATGACAGCTCATATGCCTTATCTGCTTTTACCTTATCTAATCTTAGTGAACCTATCTTCATTAAATATAAAAACCATAAAGTTTCACACACTGCAAACACTCTTTTCTCAGTATGTTCTGTCAGTGAGTTCCAAATTAAAAAAAAAAAAAAAAAAGGAAGAAGGAAAAAAGATTTGTCATACTTAATCTTCCTAAATAATCTAGCTAGTATGTATCCTATCTCACACCTGTCAGTATCAAAGAAGTAGGGAAAATAAATAAGAAACTTCACAAGTGGAAAATAGTGTTTCACATTTTAGACAGTTTTTGGAGGTCAAAGATGGGGATTTCTTTTTCATTAATTTAGGTTGCATTTTTTGCTAAAATTTAAGAGGTTGCAATCTATTATTTTTATATTTTAAGAAAGAAAAAAAATCAGAATTTCAACATTTACCTTCTGCACACTTACAGCAGCAATTCACCTGACAGAAATTCAATGAATTATCTGATTGGACACACATGTAACATAATCTTTATTCCTGCAGGAGATGATGACAATCAATACCAGACCACTGATTAATCTATGGGTTATGCTGCTGACCGGTGTAACAAGCACTGTCCTTGTTGAAAACCAATATAGGTTCCCATTTCAATGCTATGCCTTATATATACTTGAATGGGTCTCTACTTCATACATGAACTGACACCTTTGCATGACTTCATCAGCCAACTGATGAATAATTAATATTTTCCCAAATATAACATAACATTATAAGTACTGCAGGATGTTTCTGCTGCATCAGAATATCACACACATTGACAATGTGACGAAATCTGCTGAAGAAACTTCATTCTTTGAAAGCTCATCATTATTTAATTTCATTGTTACATCATTCCTAATTTACCTCTGGTTGAAGTATGGATCTTTTTGTTTTGAATAGGCTGTGATACCTGAGGTGTGATTTAATGTTCTAAGTTCAAGGGCCAGTTTCATACACCATTAGAATTTCTGAGAGAAATGTGCATCTGTTAAGTCTGAAATGAGCTGGATTTTGAGGCCAATGTGTGGGTTGGGCAATATGGTGAGCATAGTGCTAAACCATGCTGTAGACACAACACTGTACGTGTGTGCAAGCTGCCTCTAGAACACCCTGGCTTGGGTGCCAGCCTGCCACCAAGCACCCATGTTTTTCAGATGTTCAGTGGGATACGCAGCCGCATCAGTAGCACTTCACCATGTGCTTTCAGAATTAAACTTTCTATCTCCTCCAATAATGAAAAACACCTTATCAGACTACCTGTAAATTTCCCATTACAATCCTTTTTTTTTTTCTTCTGTAGTATATTGCAGTCTTCTGAGATGAAGAGTAAGTTTAGCTGCTTGAGCAGGAGTGTAATGAAATGAGTGGGGCAGAGAGGAGACATGATTCTCCAAAATCATAATGTGCTAGATGTGGTGCTGAGCATCCTTAGTACCAGGCATCAACTTCTAAAATACTTTATCTTACAGAATTGTTCTTAATAAAGTTAATATCCAAAGATTATTTAAAATTAAAAACAAACAAACAAACAAACAAAACAACACACAAATGTTTATCTAAAGTACATCTCTTGGTGGTTAACATCTGATTTTTGTGTTAAAGAATGAAGAAGTAAAAGAAGACAGTGACCCTGGTGGTGGAATACACACTGAGAAGGTCTCCCTGAAAGCCAGTGATTCTATGGAAAGTCTCTATAGTCTGAACAGTGGCCAGAGCTCATCTAGTAAGTACAAGATATCCATAATTCTTATTCAGTCACTGGATCAATATTGTTATTGTTTAAGTCTGAGGTAGCAGACCTGGTGAACAAAAATATAAAGAGCTTTTCAGTCTGGCAGATAAAAGTGTAATTTGATTAAATGGGTGGAAGCTAGGTTAGATACACCTCTCTCCAGAAATAAGCTGAATTTTATTGAAAGTGGAAGTATTAACTGAAGTAAAAAAAAAAAAAAATTGCATGTATTATAGGGGATGTTTCTGGTATACATGCCATAAATGTGTTTTGGGGGTTATCACTGCTATTGTGCTGGCACCCATAGGGTTGCAATCACTGGGTGCAGCCATACAGGCATCCTTTCTGCGGGTAGTGTCTGTGAGTTCATCATCCTTTGCCCTGCAGATGTGAGGCAGACAAAGTGAGAAGTATCTATGAGATGATGGTTGATGGGGCTCCAGATGCAGAGAAACACAGCCTGCTTCTCCACAAATCCACTGAAAACCCTCCCCCAACAAGGTAGTCTCAATCAGAGGGCAGATGAGAAGTAGAGTTTGCCTGCACCTCTCTATCCATTGCTCTGATGTGGACATTTGCTGGGCAGCAGGCCATGGCTGTCTGTGATGACATTGCTGTGCCATCACTGCAGGCACCACGTGAGCCCTAAGTGGGGACATGAGCTGCAGTCCAGACCATTTGCACTTGGTAGTTAATCTGGCCCTGAGATGGATCTGTGCACTTAAGCAATCACCTCAAACAAAACCGTTTTTATGATCATTTTGTGTGATGTTATTTGTGAAAATTGTATATGGGAGTTTACTTCCAACACACTGCTGCTCTTACCTAAAAACATATTTGGAAGGGATATTGCAGAGCTTGCTCAAATTTGCTTGAATTACTCTGCCGATATTTTATTGCTCAACTTGGATAAAATGACAGGCAGAAATGTTGATAAGATTAAAATTTCCCTCTGCAATGCAGGTTCCTTTGATGTTTCAGCTAGATCTATAATGAAATAAAATAACTTCTACAGTACTTGTTTCCATTTCTCTGAATAAACAGGAGAAGTTCAGCAGAATTAATTCCATAAATTGCACTTTCAAAGTACATTTTATTAATCTGGAGAGGTAATATTTCAAAAACTCTGTAAGTAAAATGTGTCTATTAGTATCATCACCAGAAAAGGATTGTTGTAGGGAAGATGTTAATGAAAGATCTCCTACCTTTTTTTTCTGTTCTCTTGTAGTATGCTTTTTATTGAATGTATTTTTCCTGGAATGTGTCTAAACCACATAGAATACACTCTTTCTCTAAATGTGTGCTTTTGAACACTTTTGTCTTGGCTGCTGTGCAGAACTGTATGTCTGGGCATTTGTTGAAGATCTCTCCTCTTGACTTTCTTTAAGGTGGGGTCACCAGCTGCTCAGATGGAACAAGCAACAGGGACAGCCTCCGGTTTGATGACGAAGTCCCTTACAGCGGGCCCTTCTGTGGTCGAGCCAAAGTTCACACCGACTTCACACCAAGTCCTTATGACACTGACTCTCTGAAAATCAAGGTAAGACAACCACTAGGGCTTATTTTCCAGTAAGAATGACAGGAGGACATTTCTTGCATGTGAAGGACATGTTTTCTAATGCCTTTTTAACTGTTAAGCTCATGTAAGGCTCTAAAAGCAAGATCGGTCTGGTTTTCCAATGCAAAACTTGTTCTATGCACAGATACATTCAATATCACCATCCTCCAGTTTACTCATGTCTGTAATCTGGAATTCTTTCTTATACCTCTTCATAAGCATCTTAATATCCACATTATAGTCTCACTTCAGCATCTTTTCTTCTTCTTCACAGCCTCTTCTTTTTGTCAGAATCCTCATGTGTATCTCACTGCAGTCTCCCTCCCCTTCTTTCTGGCCTCTATTACAGCCACTATTCTGCCAGTTCTTGCAGTCTTCACCACTTGCCCTCCACTTCCACCCTCACCTAGAGCATTTTTTTCAAAACAGGTCAACTGGTCATAAAATGGCAAATGTCTGCTGGCTCACACAGGTTCCTTTTTCAGTCACCAGGGAGGTGTATTTTAGAATTATAAACAATATTTAGGGCTGAAATCTCCTAAATTTCTCTTACAAAATTTCGGTACCCCAAATCTGAATTCAAACTGTGTCTGCAGCTTGGCTTAGAGACACTGCCTAATCCTGATCTGCATCCACATCTGAAGTTTTTGAGCCTCCATGAGTGTTGTAAGTAATATGGTTGCTTATAGCACTTTAAACAAATGTTTGTTTAGTTTCCATTTCAAAAGTGTTCATGACTCTGAGCTCCATATTATAACAAAATCAGGGTGCTGGAACACAGTCAATTTCATACTTGGGTTTATATCAAAACTAGGGTGACTACTTTACTTGCAGTTTCTTGACCAGACCAGAAAAAAATCGAACATCCTGGAGTTCTTAACAGATATTATAACAAACTGAGTTTGAATTTTAGCTCTGGAACAGAATGTCAAATGAAATGTCTATGTGGGGATTTGTTGGATAACTCTTTAAAGATTTCCAACATTTTTATAAGTTCTGTGGTACTTGCCCAGAAGAGAGGACTCAATTCTGAGGTCATGGGAGCAAGATGGGGGGGGGTATGACTTGTAAGGGAGCTTTTTTATTACAAGAATTACTCAGAATGACTGTTCTGATGAGCTGAGACCTTGTTTCCCATTGCATGTTGTGAAGACCTTTACCAAAAATCCTTCTCAAAGTAGCTGTGTTGTGACTTGTTTACACTCACGTTTGTGAGCAAATGCACAAATGTGGACAGATGAAGCCTTGAGATGTCTCTGCTAAGGCACTTTCCACTATTTTCTCAGTCAATTGTATTAATAATAGTGGGAAAAATTGTCAGTCCTTTGGGAAGGACAGACAGGAAGACATTAAAGGAGTTAAATTTTCCTTATTGTCTTTGAGAAATGTAGCCAGAGTTTTATATTGTGAAATGGGTAAGACTCCACCTTTCACATAGCTCAGCTATTAGTTTTTGAAGATCCTTGAGATGCTGGAGATTATTGGGTAAATGTTTTGGCACATATTTGGAAAATAACCTCACAGTGTTCCCTTGCTTTTTGCCAAAGCTATGCCCACTATCCTTGGCAAAAGTTGACTGCTGATACAACCCCATACCTTTTCAGGGACCAAGTGGAGCACAAAAATGGTGAGAAGGGCTGCTTATGCTCACTGCTCCTTCGCAACAGTTTGGAGATAAGAACAAACTCCATTTTCTGTAATTGTTTTGCTGGGATTTTATAAAAGAAAGGAGCTAAATCTATGTAATTTAAAGAAGTTACTTCACACTGAGTAGTTAAGTTTCTGTGCTGTCTGTTTTGGGCTGGTTTTCATCTGTAGAGGAAAAGCTATCTATAAAGAGATGTGTAAGTAGTGGTGTGCTTTTTTTAAATTTCTCTAGAAAGGAGACATTATAGATATAATCTGTAAAACCCCCATGGGCATATGGACAGGCATGCTGAACAACAAAGTAGGAAATTTCAAGTTCATTTATGTGGATATTATCTTGGAAGAAGAGGCTGCACCCAGAAAGATAAAGCCGCACAGAGGAAGCAAAAGGTCCAAACCTAAGACACTGCAAGAGCTCCTGGATTGTGTCCACCTGCAGGTCAGCCAATGCATTTCCCAGCTGTATTTGAAACCTTTCATTTCTCTGTACTCAGGTTTGGACGTCATTTGCAGGCAGAAGTACAAAGGCAGGTTTCAGCACTTTTGATGGCAGCAAAGCAAAACAGCTTCTTGTCTGTCTTTTATCTGATGCAAGTGGTTTACAGAACTGCATTTTACCATGTTTGGTTAGGCTTAGAGACTCCATGCAAAAAGGCATGGTGGTGACTTATCAGGTCACTGTAATCTGACTGCAACTCTGTGACTAAGTGTAGGTCTGTGACTGTGGACACCTCAGGACAGGACCACAGTCTGGCTCCAGTGCCAACATTTAGAATTTGGGTTTCTAATTTCTTGTGATCTTTGGGGAGCAATAATCTTTTTTTGCACTATGGTCATGCTGTGTCTCTGTCCCTCTCTGCAACCCTAGTCCTCAACTGAGTGTCAAAGCATAATTAGGTCATGATTTACAGGTAATTTTTTTAATAACAGTTATTGCTTTGGTGCTGATGCAAACACTCCTTCCCCTGGAGTATGTGCAGATTTTCATACTGCATTGACACACAGCTCAAGGGGGACCACGTGTAAACAAGCAAGGCCGACTGCTGCCTCAGCTTCTCACCCTTGTATATATAAAAAGGCAATTTTTCTGCAAAGGCAGCTCACACCCTACCTCAGAAGCCCTCCTGAACTCAGCATGGGAAGAACTCATGGGGTGACCCACAAAAGTCCAGTTGCTTGGTCAATTAAATAATTTCTGGCAGAGCTCTATACTGGTCCAATTTGCTTCCAGACTCTGTCAGACACAGATGCTGGATGACCAGGAGGACCCTGAGGCATCTGTGACTCTGTCCTCTCTCACTATCCACCCTGGGTTTTGTTGGTTTGGTTTTGGGGTTTTTTTCTGTCAAAAACATGTCAGACCAGAGAATGAAGCCCATTTCAACCTGACAAAAAAGTAAAAGAGAAATTGTGCCTATTCCTCTACTAAACATAGTACTTGTTTACACAAGAGAATTTGCTTATTTCTTTTTATAGGAATATGCCTCAACCCTCTTGCTAAATGGCTATGAAACTCTAGAGGACTTAAAGTATCTAAAGGAGAGCCATCTGATTGAATTAAATATTTCAAACCCAGAAGACAGGGCAAGATTGTTATCAGCAATTGAAAATTTACAGGACTGTGACAGTAAGTGTTTAAACTTTGTTAAGTCATCTGCAAGTTTTAACTGAAGAAAAAGCATTTAAAGAAATAGTGATTCTCACACTGATCTGTTAAATCATTTTTCTTTTAAATATGAAACTTAGAGTCAGATGGTTTTCTTATTTGTTCAGATAGCATATTGTACATCTCTTCTAGATATGTATATGATTACTAGTAACACAGGTATGATTTAAAATTTCTTATTTATAGGTCCTACACTAGAGATTGGTAGCAGCTATTGCTTAAGAACAACCCTATTTATGTTTGGGGATACAACTCCCAGAAAGGTTAAGTGACTTCCCAAACGTCACAAGGTCTGTGCAGGAGCAGAAAATAAAACCTCCTAAATGCTGCGTCAGTATCTTAACCAAAATAGAGCTTATTTCAAATAGACACAGTAAAGAATTTTCTTTGCATGTTTAAAATGACATTCTGCACAAGAACACAGCTCTTCTTTCCTCACACTTAAATCCTTATCAATATATTTTGCAGGAAGGTTTTGTAAAAAAAAAAATATATATATATACACTAATAGCTGCTTTGCATTCTTTTCTTAAAATGAATCTGACTCAAGTTTCCTGTGAGCTTCTGAAAACTGATCATATGGTGTGTGCATATGTATGTGTGTTGAGACCATTGTGTTTTCTTCACTTGTTCCTTTCATTGGGAGGGGAAAAGCTAGGACACAGAACAGGAAATACTTGTCTCCTGATATTTTAATGACATTTCTATCCTGAATTCTATTTTTTAAGTAATTTATGTCAAATGCCTAGAAACTACAGCTAAGCATCAACTTAATTAGACACTCAGCCAAAACAGGTCCTTATCTGTACATATTCACCCCTATGCTGAGCACATTTCATCAGCTGTGCACTCACAATTGAGAACTATCAGAAAGAAAGAAAAGGAGACCTGGAAAAGCAATGTCTTCCTGGGATACTTTAACCAGTTCTACTAGTCAGGTGTCCACTTTTTATCTCCTCAATAGGTAGGTAGCTTTCCAATTCTCATTCCAGCACAGCTACATGTGTATACACATACCTGCATGCACATATATATCCTATGTGCTTCATGACATAAATCCCTCTGGGTTTCTAAGCATGTCATTGGCTACCTCATCCATTCACCTTTACCTAAAAATATTACCTAATCTTCCTCTTCACTGTCTTTGCTGACCTTGGTTTTTACTGTACATTTGGGCTTTCTCAGGACCCCAGTTGCACATGCAGTCTTTCCTGTTACTAGTCAGCTTTTCCAGGAAAAGATGGGGTTCTTGTAAACACATTGGAGAGCCATTAAAAGGGTTTTCTTTGCCTACAAGGTTCAGTAGTTCTGTCTGATTTAAAGCTTTGTGAGATGACAGGCTAGAAAAGGACTGTAGGAGGGCTATCTATGTAGTGACTGAAAAAGTAAATCCAGGAAAAAAGGGTTACATTTTCCAATAATTGTATTGCAGGGATCTAGCTGAAAATCATCTGAAAACACATTAATTTCCCTAGTTTGCCCTTTAAATGAGTATATATATTTGTGTATACTTCTTGGTAACTAGCCATGCTGCACTCTGCACATTTTATTGTGTATGTTTTTCTATATCAATATTTAAAACCAAAAAAAAAAAAAAAAAAAAAAAAAAAGCCAGGCTCTAATTTTTACAGGCTCTATTTTTTACAGTTTTGCATCAATGTGAAAAACAAAACCAAAACATAATGATTTTTAACAGGCCACAGTAGTGTCTAACTATTCCTGAGTAGTGAGGGTATGGTTTACTTTTTATATTCCTTAAATAGCAAAAAACATGGCAAGCAGCTTTAGACACCTAACCTTTTGAGAAGATAACACCAAGTTTTTAATTTTCCAAAGGTGTCTCAATGCTTTATGTTCTACATACACCTGTGCAAGGACCAAACCTAACAAAGTCCTTACAAATCCCATACACATAAATTTACCTTAAATATCCAAATAGGGTTCTTCCTAATTGGCAACCTGCAATTAAGTCACTTCTCCAGGCAAAACAGTGTCCCTGATGTTATCTGTATAGTAGCCTAATAGTTTAAATTATTGTAATGGTTCTGGAAATAATATTAAATCTTATAAAGTGGCCTATGTTTCAAAATGAGTGATGACACTGTAGTCTTAGAACAGGAGATTAAATGAATATTTGCTTCACATCCCCTTTAGATAGGTATAGCAAATCTTTCTTCTATTCAAATTCAATAAAATAATATTCGCAGAATTTATGAATACTCACAGGGCCAGAACCAAGACATCTTTATATGCCATGCCAGCTACAAGCATCCATTTAAGTCTAGTTGGGTTTCATAAGTTTCAAGTATATTTTAAGGTCAGCCATGCATAAATACTTTCCTGGTTTGGGATATTGTCTTGAATCAAGATTGAATCAAATCCTTGCCTTGTCTGGTTGCCAAAGGTTCCTAGCATTTGTCATGCGACTGGTAGAGACAGAATGGAATTTAACAAACTGCTCTAAAAAGGAAGATACTAAAGACTAAAATTGATAGAAGCTATCTGTTAAGTTGTTATAATGAAAGACGGGGAGTCAAGATGATCTTGGGGATAAGCTCAATATGAGTGGGACTTCATCCAAATCATTTGACCTCTTTGTCCTTCTGTCAAACCGATTGGAAAATTGGGTTGAAAGAGCTGGGTGTTACTGTGAAAGTGAATTCCACATCCGAACTGAACTTTCCTAGGTCAATATTTTATTTTTCCTAAATGGGCATGACTCAGTCCAGCATAAGTGATTTTTTAATTAAAATTGATTTTCTGCATTGCTTAGAAGTGAGCAGCATAATTACCCACAGCTACAAGGTAATCTGTTTACTGGCCAAGAGTATTCTAGATATAAGTTCAGCACTTTTCCAAGCAAAAGTTCAGTCTTCTTATAAGCTTTGTGAAAAATTTTACTAAGGCCATAGACCATATTTACTGTTCTCAGACGATCTTTCTCACAAAGCTTGGAAGATTTCCATGTCTTTGCATTACATTCGTGCTTCCATGAAGCACAGATTTGATTAATAGGTGGAGTTTCAGGTATGGTCCAGAGTTGAAGTGTAAGGGTTTCTGAGTTTTTGTGACTCTGCTATTATTCAGAACAGCCAAGAATGCTGGAACATAGCCTCATTTTACTAGAGTCTACTACAAATGTAGTAAAACAAGATTTAATATTTATTTAATGTTGTATCTGATATTGTGAAACATCCAGATGTTTTTATAGGGCTTTTGATTCTTTTTTTCCTTGTTTTTTTCTTGACACTTACTGTATGTTATACTAAGTGGTTTCTCCATGCCACATACTTGTGACTATATAATTCATGTTGCAGAATAGACAGCTACTGAGTTTTCTAACCAAAAGGCGTGCATTTATATACTTCTTAAAGCCATCCAAAATACAGGGTGTCTGTCAGTGAGAATTTTTCCATCTTACTTTTGATTTAGACCTGAATGAATTTGAAAGGAAAAACTATATCAGGAATTAAAAAATAACTTTTATTTAGCAAATGCTACCACACAGTGTTTATTAAGAAGATTTTGCTTCCTGGTGCTGTACTATCTTCCTTCTACCATTTCTGGGAGTGCAGCCCAAATTCACTATCTCCAAGTACTTCATGTAGCAAGGCTATCCTAGAACTTCAAGGTCTTGTAAATTCCTCATGACCATCCCCTCCTTCACAGATCTCTTTTTAGTTTTTCTGTAAGTTGATCAGACCTATATATTTGGGACAAAATGATTGGTTTCCATGAATTCATGGCTATGGAGGAAAAAAAGCTCTTTTTCATAAAGTATTTCTTAATAGCTTTCCATTCTTCTCCCAAATGGCTTCTAGACAGGAGATGGATGGATGTGCTTTTGTAGGATGCTAAAGTGAAGCAGTTGCTGGATGGTTAATGAATATAGTAATAGGAGAAGTTTGGAACTTTTTTTTCTTGAGTGCTTCCCAGGACACACATTTTTGTGTGTGCAAAATAGCCTTGTTCTTCTTCTCACTCAGATGATGTAAATTAAAAGGTTCGTTCCTGAAGTCCAGTGGGTTACATTAGTCGAAAGCTATTCTGAAATAAAGAAGAATTAGACTTCATGGGATATGTGCATACAGTTCATTTCATAGGAAAACAAAAAAAAAAAAGGTGCATATGTTCAATTTAGGGGGTAACATTTTATGCATATCTTCCCAAGTCCACTTCCTTAGCTTACTTTTCGTATTTAAGTGCCAGCTCATACTCTAAATCCCACTGCCAGTACCAGATAAACTTTGTTCCTTATTTATTGTACTTGGACAGCAAGATAGTAGATAGCTGAGGACGTGACTTTCAGTTCTCCGTCGCATTCCTTACATGAGGACCTAGCATCAAAAACATCATTTTACACTGGGCAGTGCCTTTTAGTACATGGAATTACACAATATCATGTCAAGGTCAAATAGTGCTCAAAGACAATCTCCCCTTCTGTTCTTTGGTGCAACTCATTGACCTGGACATAATATTTCCATATTTCCTGAGGAGCCTCATCCTTGCATGAGTATTAGTATTTTTCACCTTTTTTCACACGCATCTCTTTGCTTCCAGATTTTAAAGAAAAAAGAAGCTTCTCATTTCTGTTTTTACCATAGACTGTCTTCTCACATCAGTTCAGTATCCCTCCCAGAAAAGCTATGCCCCTGACTTCAGTGAGTGCAATTCTAAAAGTTGTTTGTATGTAAATATTAACAAAAGGTTTACTCCTTTGAGTCCCCAAAGTATTGCGTGTGTGTACAGTACCACTCCAGGTTTCTCTGCTACTTTTCAAGAAGCACTTTCTGCTTCAGAAGGACCCTTTCTGAGTCTGATTCTTTGTGAGTTTTCATTTCACTTTAACACTTAGGTGGTCCAACTGGTACCATCTGGTACAGGCACTACAGGTTGATATATGGCCTTCATACATACCTAGGAGGTCTAAGATCATCCTTGAAGACATAATTTGTTCTACATATTTATTGTATGGTGCGGCTCAGTACGTCACTAGTGCACCTTCCAGGAAGGCATGCAAGTGACTTAGGCTAAAGCATCATGCTCCTAGCCCAGTTCTCTTTCTGAGCAAAACTCATGAAGGCAAAGTCACAGAGGGCGCACTAATGAAGTATGGCTTGCTGCTGGGTGACCTTCTTTTTTTCCAAGACAAAATCCAAATCTCCTGTCACTCATTTGGTTATAACTGGCATAACTGCATAGGAGTCAGTGTGACCTCTGTACATTCTTGAGTTGAATTGCCTTAAGCATAAAGCACTTTACTAATAAGGACCATAAACTCATTAAAAAAAGGGGAAAAGGCTGGCAAAGGAAAAAAGAGATCTATCCCTGCATGTGTCATGTACATCTACATCATTGAATAACAAATATTCATTTCAAATATCTAAATAGCGAGGAAGATAAATATGCATCACTCATCTATTACCAAGGCTGAAGGCCTCACATTTTTTTTCAGAAGTCTGAATATAATCCCACCATCTAAAGTAGTAGTAGAATATATGTGTCAAAATGATGCATATCTTGGACTCTTCTGGCCATATCATAGACAACAGTGACTGAAAACTATTTATCTTATATGAAACTGCTTTACTATAGAAAAATGATAGGGCTTCCATTTGTTGATAAGATACTTATTTCTGATGATTCTGCAACATCTAACGGCATTTTAATTTTATCAATTCCTGTTTCTTGTGCATTATATCTTTATTTTCTGATGTACAAAAGATTAAGACATTATTAATTACCTTTACTCATGTTGAACTTCAACATGTACATGTTAGAGAAAGGAATTAAGTAGAACTGAAAGTAAGAGCTAAAAGCTCAAAAGAAAAAAGAAAAAAAGCGCGTAGTTTCTTTTCTCGTGAAACATCATCTAAAGCTGCATGCTACATATATTTATAATACTCAGCATCCTATTCAAGTGGTTCAGTAGTTACTGCATAATATTTAACGCTGCCTTAGAGAGAAAAAACAAAAACAAAAACAAAATTAAGTTTGCTTTCAGCCTTTTCTTCTTAAATATTCTTCAACTGTTTCTGTTCAGAATGAAAAATAGAAAATGTAATATTTTTACTTTCTTAAACACTGGAACATTTTTTGGCATTCAGTTTTTCATGTAAAATATCCTTCTAGTGTTACAGGAAGAGACAGAAGTTTTACATTTCTGTATGTTTTCTAAATAGAAATTTCTTATTCTTCTAAATGACCTAAATTCAGATTTAAAAAAAAAAAAAAAAAAAAAATTCAGTTCTAGGCTTGTCTATATCTTTTCCCTTGAAACACACAAGGGAAAGACATCACTACAGAAAAATTAAGGATCTGTTTTTTACATAGGAACTATTCAGATTACCACTAGTTACAGGGCACTAATATGCTGACTGAAAATGTATTTTCTTTTTAATTCATGAGTTACTTGGTCTTCTTTCCATTGTAAAACAAGCAGAGCGGATGGAGGTTCCTCTTTGACCTTGAAAATGTAAACAGGATTAACACTTTCTAGGTCATTGCTTGCCAGGGCAGCAGATGATGCTAGAAGAGCAGATGAAAAGTACCAGAAAACAGCATTAGGATGATGAGGGGATTACAGGAAAGGGCAGGGTAGCCCTGTGCCCTGCCATGCAGGAGGACTTCACCCAGCCACTGGCTGAGCTCTGTCAGCCCACAGCAACCAAGACCTGGGTCATCTAGGTGCCAGTGGGATGGGTGTGAGGAGTTAATGACACAGTTTAGACAAGGCTTTACTGGGGCATCTGCTCTTATTTGTGCTAAACTACTTCTGTTGCTACTAATAGCAGCAGTAATACCTTCACTGGTGTAATGCCTTTTGTAATTCCTTCCTGATTTAAATCAGAAATCAATTGGACCCTCCGTGATCAAATATTTTCCCTGCAAAGGGAGATAACATTTGACATGACAAACTATGTGCTGTAAGATGAGAAGGAGATCAAACAGTTACAGTTACCAATTAAATCTGATGAAAAGTGTACTCTTTCATGCAAGTGCAAATAACCATTACTTTATTTGGGAACAAGGTGGGACTTCTATCCCTTGGAAAGTATTTAAAGTAATGAGAAAATTATTTTTTATTTACTTTTTAATATATAAGCTTATGCCTATAACCTATTCATACAGAAATTACTAAGTTGAGATGTTGGATATTTTTCTTTAAAATCATATTAGTTTATTAACTTATTTAGGCAACTGACAGAAAATATTAAACAGAATTAAACAGTCCAAGCAAATCTACAAGACTTTCATCAGGACCTAGAAATATTTTTCAAAATATCAGAATGTTTTATGAAAAAAGTTTGTTGAAATGTCACACAATGAAGACAGGTCTTGACTCTCCTATTGTTTCATTTCAATATTTTCAGAGTGAAAAATTTCAATTTTCAATTTTTAATTTCTAATTTATTCTTTATTGTACAATATAGCACAAGATTAAAAAAAAAACCCAACCCACAAACAAACAAGGAAAAAAAAAAAAAAAAAACCCAACCAAATATTATCCCAGATGTAAATCTTTCCCACATTGCCAAAGCTTATAATATCAAACAACTGAAATAAATGTCAGTACAAACATTGCTTGTGGAAATTTTATAACTCTGGAATTCTACCCTGGAGCTAAACTAGTCCTACTTCATGAAGTAGAACTTCCATTCTGCCTGTACTTGAATTGGGACTTGAATAAAATCTGACTAAAGATTTGAAGCTAACTATTTAGGCCAAGTGAAATAAGGGAACTTTCTTTGCAAAAGCAAAGAGGGAACATTTTTATGAAAGGCTAAAATCTGTGTGCTTCATCTGTTTCCTGTGAGATTTGTTCCTTATACTTCGTTTGGAAAGCAAGCCACAGTTTGAAGTGAAAATACAGTTACAGGAGAGCGATAAGGAAAAAGTAAAATAAGAAAGGGAAAGATATTATATTTTATAGCTTGTTTTCTGAAGAAATTTACTGTGAGTAAACATCATGCATTTCACAGCCAGAAAATATTAATATGAAATTTAATTACAAGATATATTAGATTCAACGATATAGAAGCATATCCTGTCTGCAAGGCACCAGAGCATTTTTTGAGAGGTGTGTCAATACACTCCCTGAGTTGCAGATTTTTGAATTTGAATAGATAGTTGTACAGCAGCTAAACAAGGACAACCTATTTGCAGATAATCTGGTTTTGCTTAGTTTTGGAACAGCATTCAAAAACCATATAGGAGGAGTTAGGCATGTTAGCTTTCTCTGAGGCCTTTGTGTTTTGGAAAATAACCTTTATTATATCAAGCTAAGCTTAGGAAGCTTCCATCAGCCACCCACTCCCTCTGAAAAGTCCAGTGCTTTCGAAAACATGATTACCATATCTTTATGATCAGCACTTTTGAAGACCAGAGCATTGTATCTCACTACACAAAGCACATAGTAGGTAAAAGGGTGGGGGTTACATTCAAAAGTCATAGCATCTATAATGCAGTGTGTTACAAACAAGGCATAGTAGGTTACATGGTTGACTGCATCAGCAGCCTCTGGAATACATGAATGTGGGAGGGCAAAAGCTGCCATCTATACTGTGGGCATGGTGACCACACATGGTGACTGTTGCACTTGTGGATAGCCTAAAGGACCTCAGTCTAAAGGATGTGGCCAAAGTCTCCAGCATTCACCTTTGAGCAACACCCTTCAGGATCAAAGCCAACTTCAACATCAATTTGTTATACTTCTGCATTCTTATTTTTAGTTCTTTGATGCTAAGGTTTCTGTTTCTGATAGACAAAAGATACTGATCTAGATGTGTCTATATAAACAGCTCCATTACTGCAGTTCTTCAAGATCAGTTATGTTGCTATCTCAAACTCTTTCCCAGGATACTTATTCTCACAATTTTTTTTTTTTTTTTTTTTTTTCCCCCCTGTTCTTTCTAGTTGAACAACAGCAGAAAAGTGAAGGTGGTCAGGAGATGCAGAGCTTAAGCCCTCACCCCGGCTTTGACAAATCACAGTTAAATGACTGCCCGAGAGATTCTGGCTGTTACATTTCATCAGAAAATTCAGATAATGGTAAAGAAGAAGCAGACCCAGAAAGCCTGTCTGACATGGTGCACTCAATAACAATCGCTGAGTCAAACTGATTGAGTTCTGCTGCTTGTCTGCAGATTTTCAGAAAAGACAGTCAGATTTGCCAGTATGACGGCATGGAAGCAGAACACAAAATATTCTCAACACCAAAAATCTACTTCTGTCTGATGTATAATGCTCTAGACTTTAACATGTGAATTTTGATAACTAAATGTTAGCTGATAATGACAATATTTTATGTTTTTCTTTTCAATTAACTCACAGGCATTTCACTGAAAAAAATGTATACATATCTATTTATAAATATTTGTACAGCATATGCATTTTCTATAACAATAGAGAACTGGTTTAGGTGGTGGTACATAATGTGGACATGTCCATTTCTGGAATTGTCCAAAATGTAAATATTGTACATATTTATTTTAAAAATATATGGATTAATCACATTGTCTTTATTTTCAGATGTGTTTTGATGATATTTGTACAGAATGTATTTTCATTAATATATCACCATAATAAAAAGATGAATTCATACACATCCTACTTTGAAAAGCACCAAGCTAATTCTCATGAATATTAAAGCTGTTTCATACCATTCTTTTCCAAAACAGGCTCTAAAATAGACTATAATTTCCTATGCTTATCCTGGAGGTACAAAAGAATCTGAATCAAGCTCTCTGTGTTCATTATGTTTTAGAGAACATAGCCATCTGAGCAGCTTATGCACTGGCAATTTCTTATGGTGATTTTCACACCTGTTTTCATTCTTCCCAAGCATTACACAGAGAATGCAGTCTTGGAGGAAAAAAAAAAAAAAAAAAAAAAGCTGTATTCATGGTATGCTTTTATGATATTTTGTGAAGCTCTTGCCTTTTGTGCGTGGTGTGAGGTTTGTTAATAGACTGTATACAAAACTCAGAAGCTAACATGGTTATTGTGCACTATTGTCTTTCATATGAGATTTTATTGTCATTCTCCAGTATATTTTGCACTGGAATACACATTTTAACTGCCTGTCTTATTTTAGAGTACTTCCTTCAATAATAAACAGAATCATGTGATTAAGCCCTTTATAAAGTACTTGATTTTTAATGTGGACATTACATTTCAAAGACTGCTCAGCTCTAAGACTAACAGGGTAAATGGCAATTCCACTGAGCATTTCATCATCCATAATAATCTGTGTATCAAATCAACAGAGAAACTTTTTGCTCAACAATTAGTCACACAATTTTCACAATTTAAGGCAGTTTGTATTTAAGTTAAAAAGTTTCCACATACTGCTGATAGCTTAAAAGAAAATCACTTTTAGAAGAGGTGAAACACGGAAAGTTCCAACAAGAGAATTTCTGAAGAAGCTCTAAACAAATGGAAAGCTTTTCTCCTTTCCTGTTTTTTCTTTTTTTTTTTTTTCCAATGGAAATGCTTTCTGTAGTTTTCATGACCCCTCAAGTGGCAACTGCTGTCAGATTCCTAATAGATCTGTTTGAAGGCTGTAGTATAAAACCAGCAATTTCAGAAAATTGCATTAACTAGATTTGAAAATTTGGACTAAATAATCTCTATTTAGAAAAATAAACAGGAATGGGAGATGATAAAATTTGTTTCTGGTTTTAAATTTTTATACTGGCAACAATGGTCATCATTTATCAACAGTGATTCCGTCTTGACAGACATGGTGGGGATGCAGAATCTCTTGATGGGACAAAGTATGTGAGAGCTTGTATCAAGCAGCTACATTTGTTTCTTAATGCTTTTCTAACCAGTAGTGTGTCACGACATGAAGTACTGACTTTACTTAATATGACTTCAATAACTTCTGAAATAATGCATTTGGATTGGCTTCTGCCATCTCCTTATTCTAGAGAAGGATGAAAGTCAGCTTGAATTCCTCTAAGAGAGGCTTATCTTGTGGCTTTTGTGGCAGAGGCGCTTAGTCTTCAGGCTGCTTCTATCTAGACATCTGTGAAATTACTGAACGTGTAAAAATATGTTGAGGTGAGTTTAAATATGATTATGACTGACAAGAAGCAGCTTAGTTAGCTGGGTCGAGGGCTAACAACCACAGAGACCAGAGATGTACCGTGATATAAATACTCTGAGAAATGTTTATTTGCAAAGCCTTGCAAATGAAAATAGGCCCTAACTACGTGGACACAAGCAACACTTTCGGCAAAGCAAAATACCGAACAGCTGCTGTTATTTTACAGAAATCAAGGTCTGAATAACTTGGGCTGATGGCAAAAGGATAAAGGTGTAAGGTTAACTTGTTGGTAACTATGGGCATGAGCTGTGGTTTAACCACTCCTGTGTCTAATCAGTAAGCCTTTGTCCAAAGCTTTCTTGCTTAGAAAAATGTGTCAACTGAAAGCCTGTTCAAGACGTTTGTAACTTCCTGCAACGGCAGAGCAGATTAGATCTCAAACTGAGAAACTTCCGTTCTCTCAAGCTATTCTGAGAAAAAGAATGAGGAAATTTTGCACCACTAAGAAAAAAACCCTGTGTTTCCTAAAAGAAGTATGCCCAACCTTATTTCATCTCTCGTTAATCACACTTATCATGGATTAAACTCTAACAGCACAAACAGTTCTCTGACCAGCTTTATTTCTGAGTATTCTGAATAAACAGTAATTTCAGGAACTGTTGGAGAAAGTCTGGTGGAGATCGGAGATCATTTTGAGGATTCTTTAAAGTGTCACAGACACAGGGAAGAGAAGCAACCAGCAGAGGTTTTGTTCCTCTCTGTCACTTGCTCAACAGTGTCATGCCCCTTTTCATTTTTATTAACCTTCCTCTACGATTAAGGAGGACTATAAGGTTTGTAAATTTCTTATTTGGAGATAACCAATAGTCCACTGTTCCCTGTGGTCACAAAGCATACAAAAAGATGCAAAACCAGTCTGTAATAGTAGATGTGAAGCTAACAAGGCCAGCCCTACTGACCTTTAGCCAAGTGGGGATTTCCCCTGATGCAGAGGGCTGTGGTACAGGTGCAGCAAGCTTCTCCCCAGGGCTGTGGTGCTGGGCTGGCTGGTGGCACATGCACTGCCACCTGCCCATGCAGAAAGCTGGTGATTTGGAAAGACTTAGGTAAGCCACAGAAAGATCCAGGTGGTGGCAGATGCCCTTGTGCCCCGGGAAGAACCACCTCCAGTCAAACTTAACATTGCTTCTAGTGGTATTGCCTCACACTCAGCCCTGTATTACTGCCATTCACAACTGTCATTGCATTAGAGGGCTTGTTTACTATAAAAGAGGGTAGCAGAGTGACAGATCACAGTCCTGCGATCCAGCCTGCAGATCCTAAGAATCACCATCCTGCTTTCCAGGTTTTGCAACAAAACTTCTGAAAGCCAGTGGGCATAAATGCATCAGTCTAGAGGGCCAGCAACAAGGAGGCTTCTGCATTCATTTTACTGAGGTGTGAATGAGCACATGAAGCATAAGGCAGAACACGGGCATACCTGTGGAAATTCTGGAGAAGACTGATCTCCAACAGACTCAACAAATTACTGCCTGCCTAATGAATTTTGCAGCACTGGCACAACCCTCTAAGCCCAGACGATTTTCCACCCACCTCATGGCCCAGTTATCCATCCCATACTTCACCAATCCCATCACTGAGTGGCCAGTCTCTCCCGTGATGTGATAAAGCTCGCAGCTCTCTAGCTATGATATAAAAGGGGCCTTTATACTTTTTATACTTTTTTTATACTTGCTCCCAGGTAGTGGCAATTAAAATAATTTCTGGCATTGTCAGGGGATCTGCATCACACTGGAAGGTGATGCAAAAAGAACGCCGATACAGAGAGCACAAGGCAATATTGAAAGAAAAAAGGAAACCTTGAGGGATGCATACCAGATAGGTCAGTTTCTAAATATCACTAGGTTCACAGGATGACTGCAACCTGTCCCTTTCCCTGGAAATTAGCTGTTCCACCAAGCCAAGATCAGTACAGTTCTTTCTGCCTACAGATACACATATATGTACACACACAAACCTGTGGTGTCAACAGTTAAAGGAAGAAATGCTGCAGACTCTTTCAGTGTCTTAGGTCACATCAGCAGCTTGGTGTCTGTCCTAAGACAGCCTTGATGGTAGTTTTGAAACTGAGTCACATCATCATACGTGGCTGAGCCTTTCTTCATGTCAGAGAGAAGCAGCTCATCATATCTAGGAACAACATGGTAAAGCCTCTGCCTCCTTTTTACAGCTCAAAGCTGAGGTTTTGTGTTACGTTAGCCACTGAAGGTGTTATTTGCATGATGTCTGCTGGCTGTGTATGTTGTACTACTACTTTGTATAATGACGCTCTTTAGTGAGTTCCGGGAATAGGTTGCGTAGGATTGTGTAAGTGTTTTCTTTTGGTCTAAGTTTCCCATCTGAGGTGTTCATGTGCATCCCTGATCTTTGGTGCCTGGTAGGCAATGAACAGAATTTTTCCCTACAACTGAGGGGAGAAAGTGGAAAAGGCTACAATATGGCTGTGTAGAGCATTCAGTTTGTATGTCTCCAGTGTTTGTCTTACTTGATGAACCCATCATCCTGAAGCTCCTTATCTGCCTCTGAAGTCCTTGAGGGCTGGCCAGAGAGCTGGCACTAGCTAGCGTCTTTGCCACAGACTGACAACCAGTCATTGAATCTGTCAAGCTCTCTCTGGCCCAAGAAGAAGGGCTTGTCTGTTCACTGGAAGACCAACAAAAGTGGTGTCAATTCTTCTATTTCTTCCTGTCTAGGAAAGACCAAGAAATGCCACTACAAGCAGATGGCAAAAGGAACTGAGGGATAGTAATACATTCAGGGAAACACAGCTGTTAAATCTACAGTCACATCATGCATGCATAACAAACAACACATACTTCAATAAACCTGAATTTCTTGGGAAATACATAACTTCTAGGAGGAAGAAAGAGGAGGGAGGAGGTCCAGGATAGGCTAGGGCGATCGAAGGTGGTAATTTCACATTTTGTGTCTAGGGAGAATTTGATCTGACATGCCTAGCAATGCCTCCTAGCTAGGCAGGAGATCTGTCTGCTGACAGCAGGAGCACAGAGAATCTGCCTGTGCCAGGAAGTCATGCACAAATAAGGGACAAGAGATTTGAAGGCAAATGGTGTTCCTTAACAATTCACATATCTTGAGTGCTTAATTCAAACCTGGCCAATGTCCCACAATGTCTGTGTTCCTGGGACAGAACCTACATGTCCTCACCTCTTAAGGCCCATTCTCCATGCCAACCAACTACATAAAATGGAAGGTACTGGTAAGTAGTGCCTGTGACACACATTATACCATAAATCTCTCTAAAATGTTCACCATCATATTTGAGAGCAGTCCCTTGCTGGCTATCAAAAAAACATCCTCCAAGGAAAGCACTTCTTAAAATACTATCAGCAATAACCTTACACTTTACAGACTGTAAATGTAAAAGAAATGGAAAGCGAAAGCCACTCACGTGGGGAAAATATGCTTTAGAGAAAAATGAATACACCAAAACTGAGGAACCTGCATGGTTTCAAAGAAATCTCTCTGTATATTACCTAACTATTTTGTCTCCTAAGTTTGATCTCATTTCTAATGTAAGAGGTGAATGAGTAGCATCATTCTTGACAGTGGCATATTAAAATAACATGTATCTTACCAGAAGAAGAGTTATTTCTCTTTAAATACTTGTGTGCTAAAAATATACAGCAAATACTTATTTTACTTCCTTGCCTATCTGTCTAGCCATTTAAAGGCAGCAATGAAATATCAAGAAGAGATTTTTAGCATAACTGATAGCTCTGCACCACTCAATAGATGCTATGAACATGATTATAGAACATATAGCTGTCTTCTTAGTTCTGCTATATTTTTAGACAAAATGTACCAGCAATCTTTGCTCATTTCAATTTTTTCTAAGCAAAACATGCATTGTAACCTAGAAAAGGCTTCCATCTGGGGATTTGGAAGGATTTCTTTCTCATTGTGCCTTCATAGTGAAGGGAAAGTCATCATTACTGGAAGTGGTTGTGTGACCAGTGACTTTGTCAGCTATGGCTTCCCTTCTTTAGAGAAAAAAATCAGAAAATTGACTGGTTTGAACTGAATTTGTGGACATATGTATAACTCAGTCATGAGATCAAAAATACCGTATGTTATAGAAAACATTAAGATCGTAGCTGTCCTAGCCAGGCCCTACAGGAAGCTAGGGAGGTCTATCAAAGGAAAAACAACTTGAGTGTCTAGCAGAAGAGGACCCGTGTATGTGAGAAGCTGTACATATTCTGAATTACACTTTTAATATAGCAGTGAATATGAGTTTACTATAACACTGGTTTGCCCTGTGAGACAGACCAACCCCCTATAATTCTTGCATAAACATAGTCTCCTCACCACCGTAATTTCATGGTATTTTACTCTGGAGAAACACCTAAACCTTGCAAAACTGTCAGGGAATTTAGATATTATTTGCCACAAATAAACAAATTTGTGTGAGATGCAATTCAACATTTTAAGATAGTAGATAACAGGATTAGCTACATACTGTACAGTACTTCACAGTTTCAAAATTGAGTACAGGGGATCATTTAATTAAAACCTATTCAACTGAAAATCCTATTTATCTGAAACAAATGTTTGTCCTATCTATAATATCAACAAACTATTCACATGAGCAACTAGCAATAAACAACAGAAAGATGCACAATGAATGTCAATTAACACAATTTGCTTTCAAATAAACTTGCAGTTTATGTATACAGCTTTAGTACTGTCCTGTGTATCCATTATAAAGGTCAATTAACCTCAATTGCAGCTAGTCAGCTTGTTCTAAAACAAAATCAGTATAAGATACTTTAATTTTTTTAAAATCAGCATCTCAGCAATTCAGTTGCCTGGCACTGAAGAACTTCTAAATTGCTAAAAGTCTTTGCTAAAAGTTTTATGTTAGGAAATGTCACCATAAAAAAAGAAAAAAAAAAAAGTGAGACTGGCTGAAATTGGTGATGTGTCACAGTGTGGCTGCATAAAGCTTTCTAAAAATATTCATTATTCAGCATACAGTCATACAGATTCAGAACAACAAAGGGCTTTGGTTTCTGTGTGCCTCAAAGGATGAAAATCTTCCTAAGTAAAGCTTTCAACGCATACACTAATCCAAGACTATGCTAACAAATCTCTTGAAATGGAAATCCTTTCTGAAAATGGCCTGTGTGCTTTAAACGCTACCAAAGATTTTTTTTCCCCTCTCCCCTTTGGCTGCAGAATGTCAGCATTTATGGTAAAAGTCAATCAGATGCTTACTTGTTCTGCTTGATCAGGAAGAACTGGTACCACGTGAGCACTGGGAGATCTCATCTGCAATTGCACAAGCATCACTAACTCAAAGGATGCTGTAGAAAGCAAAGGCAAGTAGATAGAAGTCTGGCATAATGGGCTCTGAAAGAGGCATCTGCATGACACTTTAAATGAGAATATTTGTTATCACGTTCAGAAAAATACAGGTGAACCACTGAACTTAGAGAAATTATTTGCTTTCTCAGATGTTAAATTTACATTGCTAATTAAAAACAAATAAATAAACCAAACCAAACAAAAGAAAACAAACCCCAGTATGGATTATTGATGTCTTTGCAGGACATCATCCAAAGGCCATTCCAGCTGCTGACCACACTGACCATTGAGTCAGGCTTATATCCAATCTGCCAGAGTTAGAGAGGCTGTGTAACTCTCTTAAAAAATAACATGGGGGGGAAGGGGGGGTGTGTGACATAATGAATCACAATTCCAGCCCTGACAGATGTTTTTAGAGTCTTTTAGAAGTTGATAATAATTATAAAATTACTATGGTGGTGTCTTGTCTCTTTAGAAAAGAAAACATACAAGACTATACAAAGACCTAGGGGGAAAATAAGATTGCTTTCTCAGAGACTCCTAACAAACTGTCATTCACAGAAGGTTAACAGGGGCTCTGTGCTTTCTCTGTCCTTTATGATCTTCATCTTTGCTGTAGGCAGATGGTGTTGAGGGCTACAATGGAATTTTCACAATGCTACTGCTACTGAGGCTCATAGAATATTAAAAAAATATGCTAAAACTTGGGAATATAATTATCCCAGACATAAAACTGTAGGAAAAAGCTTAGTTTCCTGGGTAAATTTTCAGCTGTGTCCCTAAGGCCTATGAAACACTTGCTTACTATTGCAGTCTGAGAACTAGAGAGACAATTACATTAGAGTATCCTGATCACTGCTTCATCCTATTTCATCCTACTTCTGTCTTCCTCAAGGTGATTGTTACTTATTACTTCATTGCTATAGCAAACATCAAACTCCATTACACTGTTTAACTTATTCGGATTACATCGGTAAAAAGAGTAACTAGTATTCATAAAAAAACAAGTTGCATCCCTGGCTGAAGGGTATGTACTTTTAAAATCCAGCTACAAACATGAACACAGTCCATGACTACAGAAGAAGTGAAAAATGTTAATATTTTCATATTGCTAAAAGAAGCCCTCCTAAAAACACTGACTCCTAAAGTCAGTGTTTGAATCTTAGTATTATATTTTCAGCATGAGATAGAGTGAACAAAACAGATGCTTGGCTTCGAGAGATAACAATGATCTGTATGGGCCAGACTAGAAATCTGCTGCTAATCCCTACATTTAATGTAAAAAGAGAGAATGTGCAGTTATCGATACAGGATATTCTGTAATGCTGCAGTTCTTTCAATAACAATAATTGTAAGAAATACTATGATTTCTCACTAGCTGGAAAACTTTGCAATGAAACAGTTCTGTACCCCCATAAGAACTATTTGCTAGACAAAAAGCATGCCTCATAAATCATGGGGTTTGGTCTGGTAATGATATAAGAAATAGACCATCTGAGTCAGCCAGCTTGGAGTAAGGTAATACCTCCTAAAAGGCATCTTGAACATCATCAGGGTCTTGTGAAACAACATTTTGATTAGCTAAGTGAAAATGAATCACAAATGTTGGCATACAGCTATGCTATCATTTTATTCAAAGAATGATCAATTGGTAACAGGGTGATGAAACATTAAACAGAAAGATCAATTCAAGACATTATATTCTTACAAGACTCCTAGATCCTCTACTCAAGACCTGATAGTTTCCACAAGACTTATCAGACATGGACGATAATTACAAAGATATGGTAATTGAGAGCATTAAATCAAGCATGCGAGCTGGATCTGCTGTCACAGCAAGAACTTCTTCATTGAGAACTGGCAGAGAGGGATTTTCTTCCCTCTCAACTGGCACAGCAGGACCTTCATCCAGTCACTGGCACAGTAACAGGTTCCACTTTAAATCTATCCTATCTACACCCTGTTGAAGTAATTCAGTTAATTGCGTGCATTAGTCTTCAGAGAAATTTTTCATACTGCTAGTTATGTCCTTGCATGAGTATGGTAGCAATCAAGTACTGCAGTGGCACACTGCTGTCTACTAGATCTGGAACCGCTGCTACAGAGCCAAGAGTCCACTTAAGCACCAAGGAACCAAGAAGCACACAAGAGCATCAAAGCTTTTAAATGTTATAAATTACTCAAGAAGAGATGTGCCATAAGCATAAATGTTCACCATGGTGCAAAGCATTACACAGAAGGAAAAAACTTGCCAGAGCATGACTTGACAATTTAAAGAATTAAAAAGTAATTATTTATTAAATTTCTTTTTTTAGCCTTAGGGGGAAAAAAAAGAAAAAGGAAAGGAAAGGAAAGGAAAGGAAAGGAAAGGAAAGGAAAGGAAAGGAAAGGGAGAGAATTGAGAGGAGGGCCAGACAAAATATTCTCCCAGACAGCTGAGCCACAGTTCTTCAATAGACTGTGCCAATATTGACTTCCACATAAAGTCCTATTTTTTATAGAAAAGGTTAACCTTCCACAATTTACTTACTCATGAAATATAAGGTGAACAGAGACACTGATGCAAATGATCCAGTATATTAAAAAATGCATTGAGCCAGGAAACATTCAAAGTTCTGTTATAAATTATCTTTTAAGGTGTGGGATAGCAGACATAGTGGCTATGCCAAGCCAAACTAACTGGTATAGCTGGATTTAGAAGGAAGCTGCTTTTAGGGTTGGTCTCTAAAAGACATAGGGGCATCCTGTCCCATTCATCCTTTAAAGAGTATTTTTTAAAAATGTTATTGATAGCCTGTCATATTGTTATGACCTGAGTAGCAAAGCAAATAGGGACAACTGGAAGTATACGTTTCAAAGGAGCAAGGTATAACAACTGTTTGATCCCTTCCTATCCTATCCTAACCTCTCCTATCCTATATAAGTTATCACTAGCATTTATAAGGCTGGTGGAAAATTAAGATAAGTTGCCTTGGTTCGAATCATAGAATGTTAGGGGTTGGAAGGGACCTCTGGATATCACCCACCCTTCAGATATTTGTAAATACCATCAGTAAGATCCCCTCTCAGTCTTCTCTTTTCCAGGCTAAACAGTCCCAGGGCTTTCAGCCTTTCCTCAAAAGAGTGATGTTCCAGTCCCTTAATCATCCTCGTAGCTCTCTTTTGGACTCTCTCTAGCATTTCCCTGTCCCTCTTGAACTGGGGAGACCAGAATTGAACACAATACTTCAGATGTGGTCTCACTAGTGCAGAGTAGAGGGGGATGAATGAGAAACTCCCTTGACCTGCTGACCTGTTAGCTTTTGATGTGAACTGAAAAATGTTAGGCTGTAGTGTTCTCCTTCCCCTACTGCCCTCAGACAGCAATCAGAGAAGTAACCAGAGACAAGCAAGGAACAACTGAATTTATACGCTGACGATATGAATAATAAAGTTTTTCTACTTCTGTCCCTGGCCTAGGAAACCAGACAGATGAGTTCATATCCCCTCCTTTATTTGTAACTAACTATTCCACTGATCCAGAGAATTTGTGGTAATGTTGGGAGTTTGAAAGAGCAGGAGCCTATGAAGAAATTCACCTCAACTTACCACTGACTGGGGAGCTGAAAGGCCCATAGGTGTTAGGTCCTAACTTAAGGCTTGATTGCAGGAAATAGACCATGTGGGGCAGTAATACTGTGCCAGATCTCTGTACAGACAATTTTATTCTGCTCTAATACAGCAATCCTTTCCTTTTTATGAATAAACTAGGGTTGTGGTGGAAGGTTTTGTACAGGACACCAGTTCCAATTAAGCCACAAATAATTACAATATTCATGCACACATTTCATGGAGGAGGCAAATTTTCACAAGGAGAAAACTTCTAAAATCCAGAATCAGAGAGATTAGAGATGGGATAAGTCCCTCTCCCTATAGGACTGTCCCTTAGTAGTTTCATTTACAACTCACCAACATTTGCTAAGATGAATGGAAAGGTCTTGATACACAGTGGGATGGTGTTTAAAATTAATTGTACATTTCCTTTAAACAGGAGCAATGTGCTAACTGGTGAGAAATGAAAGGGACAAAATCAGAAAGGAGAAAAAAATATGTTTTCTTGGGTACAAGATCTGCTAGAGATTTCCTATGTAGGCTGTGCTGAAAACCCTCTAATGCTGTGGAGGAACCATTCTGCTCCCTCTTACCCACTGTGACAGAGGCAGAACACTCTCTGTGACACTCTGTGACAGAGTGTAGGGATAGCAAGAGAAATTCCCTGAGAAAAGGATTTCCTCTGACAGGTGTATTGACCCTAGCTAACAAGAAATGCCAAATTGATGCTGGATTTGAGAAGAGGTTTGAGGACACCCTGCTCCAGTGTCCCCACCTTCAGTTAGCTTATGTGAATCCAGTGCCCCAGACCTTTGCGAAGCCTAAAGAGACAGCAGACTATGCAGTCAGCTGGGTTTGGGTTTCACAGTTCTTTGCTCAACACATAAAGTTTTTGTGAGGGCAACACAAGCTCATCAGTCAAGCATGGAGCAAGCCAGACACCATGTCCTCATTTGTTCAGATCCTCTTTACAAGCTGTGGTATTTTAGTATCAGCCAAACCTGGTTTCTCCCACTTCTGCCACAAGGTAAATTAGCAGTAGTGATTTTTACAACTACACTTTCTCAGTCATTTTAAAGTCAGTTGGTAACTTACGTGGTCACCTTCTCAGCAAGAAAAGTGCTTGTGCGGTATATGTCATACATGCTCTATCTGGTATTTAATAATTCTTTTAAATTTAACTAACAAATATAACTCCTCTTGTGACTAATCTCTTCAGAAGGTGACTTACTTCCTGTGTAATTTCACTTTTTGTGGCATGAAAAACAACTATGATGTTCATCTCTTCCTGTCTCCTCATTTTTAGCTTTAAAGTCTAGAGCTCCGTACTGTTGCACATTATGCCAGAGATCTATTAAGCAGCATACTGGTGCACCGATCTGGAAAAATGCAGCAGTCAATGACGCTGGCTGCATTCACCACAAGCCTCATAAATTGCGGGCACATTCTCTGCATTGCTTAGGAGGTGCTGAAGTAAAAGAGAGAAGCTGTGCTACCTGCATGTGTGATCGATTGCCAGCCCTGAAACATTCCCTCAGAGAGTGCTGCTGCTCTGTTGGCATCTTTGCTTCAAGGGGCACATCAGCAAGGGAGGCAGAGACAAGAAGGAGAAAGAAGGGTGCAGGGGAGGCACCTTGGTTATACCACTGTCTGTATTCATTGTCCCTAAGGTCTTGGAGATGTCACTAGGTGCTATGTTTCAGAGCAGCTCCCTGTCTGCCCCAACCTGGCAGTGGGCTGGCAGTCAGGTAAGGAGTTAGGAAGCTGTAACCAGTTCCTTACTCTGCTTCAACAAATGTGGACTCAGCAAAGCTGAAGCTCTGGCCCAGTGCCTTTGCTGAACATGGAGCCTGGGATGCAGATGTATTTTTACCACTTGCATTCTCCCTCGGAGTGTGAGACTGGAACATTTATGCAGAATTCATTCACTGAGTTTTTAGTTCTTTGCAGGCAAAACAGTGTGTCAGCAGGTATTGTCTTGCTCTCTGAAAGAAGTAATCATCTTCAGCAGCGCTTCTACTCAGAGGGTCTCCAGGGCTGACTCCAAGCTCTGCAAAGTCAAAGGGAATGTTTGAAAGACAGGGCTCTGGATTCAGCTCCAAAGCCTGTCAGGCTTTTTAAGCATATCACGTGGCACTCCTAGGAAAGTATCACTGTCCCTGTATTATGGGTGTAAACTGCAATGTATAGAGACTCAAGTTTTACTAAAGGCTCCTAGGCAAAACGATGGTGGCTGCTATTATGAGTGGTAGCCTGTGTTTCTTTGTGTTCTCCCCGGACCATGTACCTCTGAGAGTATCAGCACCTCAGCTTTCACTGGTGTGAGCTGGCACAGAATTTGGAAATAACCTTTTAGCTGCCATCTAAGAGAGAGCTTTGAAGTAGTGCCTGCCCACCAGGGGCAGGGAGACACCAGTTGTGAAGCCATGCTGCTTGAGCAGTTCCCATGCTGCTGGCAGCCCTTGCAAAGTGGCCTCACCCCTCAAATCTTCCGCACCAAGTGCCCAGACAAGCAGCAGGGAAAATGCTAAAGAAAACCAATCACAATATGCACACAAAAACAAAGTAAAAACCCTTACCTTGATTACCATTTCTGAATTAAGATAAATTCATCCTCTGCTCACTGTGTGTGATCAAAAAAAAAATAATCTGCTCTTCCTCCTCTGACCCTGCTATTTTTTTGTGTCAAGGTTTAGGGTCAGGGCCATCTACTAGACCTATAACAGATGCTCTCTGTTAACCCCTCTTGATCCCCAAAGGGAAAGACAAAGGGAATAAGAGAGACAGAGGCTTATCAATTAGAAAGATATAACAGCTTTAATGAAAGTAATAACAATAAAATGGAAAATATACAAATATATACAAAATCAGTATTGAACCCAAGGCCCCCAGTGGCAATTTATGTCACCACCACCACTGATGCTGTGGAGCCGGCACTGCAAAAGTCCCAGGGTGGACTCTACAGAAGACAGGAACCAGATTCAGGAGCTGGATTCTGGAACTGGATTCAGGAATGCATGGATTGGGATCGAAGGTAGAATGGACAGAGTCCTCCCCAGTTGCTGGCCATGGAACAAGAAAAATGTGACCCTTGTGATCCCTCAGCTTTACTCTGAATATGAAATATATGGGATGGAATCCCTCATAGGTCAGTTTAGGGACACCTATCCTGTCCACTCCTCCCCACAGGTGCAGCATTTTACTTTCTGCATCCCCAACATGGCACACAAGATCCAGCAGTGACCTTGGTCTACACAACAATCTGTGGTACTAACTTTAAACATTGGGTTTAAAAGAAGCAGACACTGCCTGTGAAAATATGATGTTTACTTCAGAAAGTGCAGCTAGTTAGAAGAGACAGATGAAAAGTAAAATCACTGAACAGATTTAGTTCTGTTCTAGCTCAAACCGGGACATTTTGTCACCAGCATTCTGGTGGCAGCCATCCCTCCCTCTTCAGAGCTGCCCTTCCCAACTATGTGAGGCTCCCTGTGTAGGTCTCCAGAGCTGCAGTGGACTGAGGAAACCGAAAGGATGGATTCCTGGCAGGACAAAAGGGCAAAGGTGAATCCTTACTAAAAATGGAGCAGGGTATTTCACCCAAAGGTGAGCCCTTGGTCAGTGCTGCCCTTACACTGCTCTGTGATGTGAGTTTGCAGCAGCCATCCCTGTCTCAGCACTTGGTTTTACCAGAGAAGTAACATTCTTGGGCAGAACTCACTTCTTGGGCAGCTGTGGGGAAGCACAACACCATAGAGCAATAGTTTGTGTCAAGGAGCACCTGTGGGGTTAGGGACCTCAAAGCCTCCTAGATCTCCCCAAGACCTGACAGCTCAGCTGTTGGGTGCTCCTCCATGCTGTAAGAAGATGGGGAGAGGAATGCCTCACCTTTGGAAAGAGGGATAATTAAGACATCAGGACTTTATTTATTTGTCTTTGTCCTAAAAGCGTTGCATTAGAAACCTCCTGTTTTCTGCAGGATTATAAAGGATAACAAATGGATGGAGAGGCCAGAGGACCAAGCTCTGGTAGATGAAGCAAGAGCCACGCTGAGGAATACCTCATGTTAAACAAGCAAGATAATTATTCTGCTCTACTTAGCATCGGCTAGGCTTCATTTGGAGAACAGCATTCATTTTGGGGCACTGCATTTGAAAACTGACAGAGAAATTGGAAAGAGTTCAGATGAGAGCAACAAAAATGATTAAAGAGTTAGTAAATAAGACCTCTGAGAAAAGGTTATGAGAGCAGGGCCTGCTCGGTCTGGAGGAAAGAGGACTGAGGGGAAGCATTACTGTCTACAAATATGCAAAGGGCTGTTATGGAGAGGACGTAGACCAATTATTCTCATTAGAGAACAAGGACAGAAGAAGACGTAATGGATTTAAGATGCAGCAAGGGGGAATTTAGATTTAATATTAGGCAAATGTTATAACTATTGGAAAAGTTAGGCAATGGAACAAGTTTACAGAGAAGATTTGCAGAATCATCCTTGCCAGAGAGATATGTGACTAAGATGAGAGACTCATTTGTCAGTGCTAGGCTAGGACTAATGAAACTCAGAATGCTTCTCCAGTGCACAGGGATATTCCTGAGCCCGTCATGGGCAGACAATGAGGGCTTCTAAAAAACAGAAAGCTATCGATTCAGAGGAAAATGTAAGGTTTGTGTATATGCACACACGTGCATGTATATAAGTACTGATGAAATTAATGCTATATAATGAAAGAAATGTTATTGGTAGTCACAGCCCTTATTGTTTTCCCATGTTTCATTCCAAAACACCATGCCTCTACATCAGTCTTTCTCCAGCACTATAGAAACCACGACTGGGACATCATTAAAATTCTTTATACGTTTTTTGCTCCCAGTTCTGTATTTTTATTTTTTTTCCCCACAGGATGACCAGCTCAGCAGGAAGTTCATGGAGCTTGGTTTACAACCAAAAGAACACACAATGTGGAAGTTACCATGCCATTGCCATGGATGATATTGCAACAGCTCCATCATTTTCACCCCAATGCCTAGTTCAGATACAACTGCATAAACTAAAACTGGGACCTTCCTCCTCAGTGATTACTTTAACTACAAGGTTATCAGGAAATCATCAAAGGCACAAGCAGGGAACCACAGATGGCAATGGAAGCACTCAGTCACTCTTACTACTACCTGCATCATTTGAACACTGTAAAACCTGATAAATGCCATTTTCTTGCTATGAAAACAGAATGCAAACAGAGAAACAGCAGTATCTGAAACTCAGACATTCCCTTTCATTTAATCACTACCACTTCTGTGAAGTCCTAAATACTTTGAAAATCAACATAAGTTGTGCTTTAGAACTTTAATGGCTATCAATATATTTGGTGAAATTTTTCTAAAACATGAATTTCACCTTTTGTTATCAAAAGAACATCCAACCCATACCAAAAAAGCTCACACACTTGGGCCTGTCTGAAACTTCAAAGGCTATTCTGATAATTTAAAAATATTTAGACTAAATAGTACAAGTAATTGCAGGCAGTCAGCTTATGTACCATATGTACCATTTAGCCTAGAGTGAGCTTTTACAATGAAGTTATAAATTAATTTGAAACAGAAAAAAAAAGTGGGGTTAAGCTATCATAAACAAAGTGTCAATCCGACTGTGATACACACTCAAAAGTGTGACAGTGTAGTCAAGTGCAAGGACAAACTACTTATTCGCTAATATACTGTAGTCATCTGGAAAGACTCCTCTCCTTGCTGTAGGTCAGTGCTCTGCAGAGGTTATCGTCATTGACCAAGCTCTTTGTAACACTTTTTGAGGCTATCATAAAGTCAAGCAAGAAGCATGTGTTGATAAAGAACTGATCTGAAATGTCAGCCTTATGGGAGAAGGTGCCAGCAGAGCTAGCAGGAATGTTTTTTATTTTTTTTTACAAGAGGATTAAAACCTTCCTGGTTAGGAAGCAAACCCTGAGGAAAGTAAGCCAAAAATCTGACAGGGCTGTGAACCTCATAGCCATAGCAATAATTTTGCAAATGACTAATAATAAGGAGTCAATAATCCAAAGGATGATCTCTGAAGTGAAGAGCACCAAATTACTTTGGGGAGAAAATCAATTATCTCCAATGCAGTTTTGTGGCTGCACAGCCTACAATATGCAAATGCACAGAAGTTACCATAGTCACAGAAACCTGAATATGAAAATTAAAGGAAAAAAAAAGTCCAAGAAATTTTACAAGAATCACTGAAAAAAATGTCCTCCTTGTGAATGGATGCATAGCGGCTTTATTGACACAGCTATGATGTTATTCTAATATTCTTCATCACAAAGGCTGACAGCCGTCTAGAGATGTCAGCATCTATGAAAGAGATGCTGCACTGTGGTGAAAGCAGAACAGGGTAGCTGGGTCTGGGAGGCAGTTACAGAAATCAAATTATTGTCAAATACTGTGGGCAGATTTTTAACATCTTTCCTCTTGCCGAGTGTTGTCTTATTTCATAACTGGGTCACTGAAATTAATGGAACTACTTGCAAGTAAAACAGTACTCAATGTGCCTTAGAGCATCGGAGTCTGACCCACAGTACATATTCAAATGTCACCTTGCATTTAAATGTATCTCATACTTGAGGGGGTTTAAAAATTATTATTAATTTAGAAATAGGTTCCTTATTGGGATCAGGCTCTTTTTTTTTTTTTTTTCACTAGAAGCACAAATGTCTTTAGAGGAGACATCTGAACATTTGGCTGCTTGTTACTAAAAATCCTATTTCCATGCGTGTGTAATCCACATTCCCTGAAGGTTTTGAGAGCAAGGAGCTTATTGTTGATGAAAAGGGAGAAGCGCAGCCTAAGGGCTGCTTGGGAGCTCCAGATGGACAGAGCCCTCCATGGGGAGGGTGCATTCCTCGAGCATCTGCTGGTGAGCCAGAAAACGACTGTATGGGACAGACCTCATTTACACTGCAGTTAAGCACTGGGTTTGGGTGCTTTAGTTGAAATGCATTTAACCTTTGGATTTAAGGATAATAAAATACTATTATCCCTGTTGGAGGATAATTGGAAAAAGGACTGTATCAATTGCGCTTGGAATGAAGAGTTTCCCTAATTACAAGCACCGCCTTTATGACCACACAAGGGAAACCTCTGAAAAGGATCGGAAAGAAATGAGACAAGAAAAGTTTCTTCCGGAACAGCTTATTTAGGAGCAAGGATTTTTCTCAGCCTCAGTGTATCACTGGTATTTTCTAAAAATGGTAACAGAATGGTGTCACTTCTGAAATGTCAAAATGAGCTGAAGGTACTTGGATTCAGTCCCTGGAGAGAGAGCAACCTAACTGAGGGACATGGATAAGGACCTTCTAGCCTTATTACGTGATCTGACAGAAGGTACAGACACTTCTCTTAGGGTTAACAACAAACAAACAAACAACAACAACAAAAAACTACCCACAAAAAAACCCCCACAAAACTGTGAGCAATCTTTGTGCCTGCCCCACGGGTGAATTTCCCTAATTCCATACAATACATTTTTAGATGTAATAGAGAAGATGGAAAAAGTATTTGTGAATTGCCTCAGTAACTACAGCTGTGAGAGATGGACTGTGCTTAGGACTTCACGTGGAGGAGGAAGTCTCACCTAATACCATTTCACTGTTTCTCAAGCTTATTCTGTGACCCCTTTCATACCTGCCAATAATGGGCTCTTCAGAGACACTCACAGCAAGTGAATATGTGGGGCTGAATAACACTTTCAGAGACAACTTCATTTAGTGTCCCAAGCTACTAGGACAGAGCACAAAGCTGGGGTTAGTTATTCTTTTTTTTTTTTTTTTAAAAAAGTAACTCCTAAAAACTTGAATATAGACTTTATATTACCTGTGAGTAATAATATTATTACCTGTGAGTAAGCATGGTGAGATGAAGGAATCTGCAAACTTGTAGTCCAAGGTACACTCAAATATATGTACTCTTCAGGCCACATGCCATGAAACCAAAGATTGCCTCCAAGCATGGTTTAGGTCAGTCCATGAAGTTCCGGGCTTTCAGACAGTGTCCCTGCTGGGCTGTTGTTGCCAAGTTAATTTTCAGTCCTGAATTAAACTGACACTGCACCAGCATATGAGCACTAAACTCCCAGTAAGGGAACTCTTTTCCTTGGGTATAACGTACAACTGAGTGGCCCTCAAAAGAAAACATTCATGGCAAAAACCAGTCATGGCCACGACACCTGGATGAGAACTACCGTGTAAGTAGTGTCTCAACTGTACCACTCCACTCCTTTGGAGCAGCACTGAGTTACAGACGCTTGCTATAGCATGTGATGTGTTCTAATACTGAAAATTTGTGTACAGAAGTAAATAGTAACAGCAAGATGTAGAGACTACACACTACACTCTGTGCTTTAGGCTCATTAGTAACAAGAATAACCATACTAGAGAAATACATTGGTCTGCCTAACACAGCAAGTGAAAAGAGATGTGTTAGAAGGAGGACTGTGAAATATTTACATACATTAATTCTGTGAAGGCACTTACAGCATACATTAGGCTTTAGAAAAGTTTTCTCCTAACACCTATTTTGTACAAGTTGGCCAATACTCTGCAACTTGAAAATCATTATCCTTTCCACTAGCTTCTGTTCTTACTCTTATTGCCAACCCAAAAGTCCAGTCTGAGGCACCCACAACATTTAGCCTTTTATAAGACAGGTCTCATCAAGAATTCAGTTCAACAGATATTGACAAGAATTATTGTTTTGGGGGTTTTTTAAGTAGCATAGGAACTATGTATATATATTTAAAGATAACATGGGACTTGGTTGTCTTAGTAACAGATCTTTCAGCCATTGTGTTTAGTATTTACTCAGCACTGGAAAGGTACACTGTATTGAAAAGAAATGTGGTATTTTTATTAGTCTACCCCTGTGCATATGCCCATAAGCAGCAAATGTGTACTGTGCAGTCTGACTTTCCATTTCTGAGTTATGTGAAACCTCTGAGAAGAGAGCATGCAGAAGTGAAACCAGGGCACCTGGTGCAATGTATTTTTGTTACAAGTATTTTGAGAGAAAAATATTGTTGTGAGAGTTTAAAACACTGCACTAAAGATATTCCTTGTCTCACAATTTTATCTTGAGCAGTAGAGGAGTGTAAAAGCATTTCTATTCCACAGTTTCATATTCTCATGAAAAAAATCTGCAGAAAATATTTACAAAATAGGGTACTTCTACAGTGCCAGTTTCCACGACTGTATTAACGTGCAGTACAAATTTAATTAGCACTGTTAAATGCTGTTACAGTTTACTTCTGGGGGTGGGGAGGAGCAGAGATTGAAAGAATATACATTTAAAGGGCTTTTTCAAAGCCTGCTTTGGTCTGGAGAGAAACAAGACATCAGTTACAGCTGCATCAACTCAAATGCAAGAGAAATTAAGTAGAATAGATCCATTTAATCTTCGGTCCAGCCAGGATGTCAAAAGGTTTACATCCCTTCTTCTGCAAACATGGCATGGGACTTTTCATCCTCCCAGCAAGACGTATTGCCTTCAGATTCTAAGCAGAAATCTATCACCTCCAGCTGCCCAGTGCCTCCTGCAAGGGTGCGGGAAGGGAGGCCTGGCTGACTGGGGACAGAGTGCCACCTACTGTGGCACCAAGTCCCCTCCTTGCTGACAGGGCTGTGCAGAACCTGGCATCAGTTTGCTCTGAAATCACTGGCTAAACTCCTCTTGGCTTAGACAGATTTTGTTTCTAGCCCTGAGGACTGCCTCAGCCCCTTCCCATTTGGCTAGCAACAGTTGATGGGATCACAGCAGGCTGCTGGTGGTGCAAGAGCAAGTTGTTCAGGACCTTATAGTCCCAAAAGCACAGGGCTGATGCTGGAGAAGACTTAACTGAACCAAATAACCCGTCCATCTGTTTCTTGAAATAGTCTGTGCATTATCTCGTGCTTCTAGGGTAAGCCAGCTACTGCACCAAGAAGAAATCAACTCCTGGGCTTCTCTCTCTCGTTATAATTTCAGATAGTGTAAAACACTTCTGTATTATATCAATTTAATATATAATATGGCCTCTGTCACAGTATTATACCATACCCTTACAGGATGATGGACTCCAGTCTAATAGGGCTTTTCCTTCTCTAACTACTGCACTCCTCTATCCATTTTGCCATTCAGATGGAACAGAGCCTGCTCAGAAAGAAAACCAGAATGTTATAGTCACATAGAATAACTTAAATGTAATGACAGACAGAACATTTATCCTGTATTAAAAAATTAAGAGCTGGAAAATAGATGTGGAATGGCACAACAGTGGTGAGAGCAGGTTGAACCAGAGAGTTCAGCTGGTAAAAGCACTATCCAACAAATGCAGCCTTTTTCTTTCATCATGAACAGTTTTCTCAGTTTTGTTCAGCTATAAATACTGTTGCATGGATGGGTTTGCAATGGACTTTTCAGTTAACTGCTGAAAATGAGACAGGAAGACTATGTTACCGGGTGGCAAGATCAGGGGGAGGCACGTGATTCACCATGTTGTGTGTAGGGATCTCCTGATGCTTCACAAGATGGAAAAGCTGGTGGTGCCACACAGTATGGGTGCAAGGGGGGGCTGCAAAGTACCCACCTGGATGGAGATCACAGCAGGAAGAACAGAGAGGTGGATCAGTTTCCCAGCAGCAATCACTTCCCCAAAGTAATTTAAAATGTTTGTGTTTAGAAAGAAAAATGCTGGGGTTTTTTTAGTCCATTTCTTTTGCCATCCTTTAGTTTAGGATAGAGAAAGCTTCATGTTTCTGTCAAAAAGAGTAGGAAAACTAGATAGATAATACATGTTGCTTAAAAGTGGCATAGAGATGGTAAGCCAATTTTCCTGACAGGACCTCCATGAATTATCTCATTACGATTATCGTAGGCTGTAAACCAAACCACATTTTTCTTAGGACTGCCTTTTACAGGAAGATCTTTGTTCCTAACTGTTTATCACACATTTCAGCTAAAATCTATCAACCTGCACTAAAAAAATTAGAGTTCTTCTGAGAACTGGGGAAAGGTTTCAGCTAGTAAAGCGTGGTGTCTAATGAACTTTCCAGAAAAAAATAAATAAGCTTTGCTTTTCCTGATCAGATTTTAGGGCCATGCAATTCAGAATTAAAATACATAAACCAGTCACATGGAAACAGGCTTATCCACAGAACTCTTACCCACATACAGAAAACAAAAGGAAGAAATGGAATGGTAATGAATTATTAGCCCTCAGTGATGACAGGTAACAGTCAATATTATTTTATGGAAGGTCTATTGTATGAAACTGAATTACCAAAGAGGTTTAACTGTTTGGCTCCCAAATCACACACAACTATCACAGGACATGTGATATACCCAGTCATGTTGTATTTTCCCTATATTGAGACAGAATATGTAATCCAACTTCAAAAAGCTACATATTACTGTGTCCATACACAGCATGATACACAACTATTGTTTTGCTTTAAATGAATGTAATAGCAACAAGGATGCACACACAGTTCCTTTAATTTGGATTATTTATTACCACTAAAACTGTAAAACCTTTTTTTACCTTTTTATTTGTTTGTTTGTTTTACTTTGCTGATATGCATATTGCAGGTATTCTAGATGTGTAGGAGTGGCCTAACTACTATATTCTTTATGAGTAGCAGATCATTATATCTCTATCTATCCTACAGTTCTGTCATACCTAACAGCTTCTGAAATAAAACAATGGACAATGGTTACCATAGCATATGGCAGAAAGAGAAGGACAGGTAACACATTGTATTGTTCCTTGGATACTTTTCAGAAAAGTGAGGGTGAAGTATTAATGTTGCATGATATGAACTGAATCTATGTCTGCTTGTGAGATAGAGGACAACCACGGTGGGAATAAACAGGTAAGTGAAAAAAAAAGAACTAAGTTTGGTCCTGCAGCTGAAGCTGTCAAGGTCCTTAGGAAAGGGAAAATCTGAAAGAATCGACATCTGTCAGCTCTACTCACTTTGGGATTGACTGACAGCAAGAAAAAAGCTATTATATTGAGATTAGAAACATTTGGGGCTTCTCCAGAAGATATGAAGAGATGCCATTCTCTGTCCCAACGATTCAGCAGAAATTAATATACTTCTATTACATCACCCTGAGATTGCAAAATCCTTCCTTTACACTGCTGTTTAATTGTAATTACTGGCACTGTGGCTAGACCTCAGCATGCCAATGGCTCTAGCCCCCTTTTGAGCTATGTGAGAAAAACAGCTAAAAAAAAAAAAAGGCAGTCCTGCCCAATGAGAGTATTTGCACATAGTCACAAATGTTTCTTAGAACCACAACATAAACATACTGTTGCATTTTTATCAGTATTTTGTATTCAGTAAAAACATTCTGAAGCTTAAGGGCTCAGTGCCCGCAAATATGCTGGCACACAGATCTCACATATCTTGTAAAGTCTACTACTGTGCTGGTGTGTGCATATGCAGTAGCTGATTTTTCAAACAGGCAAAAGCATGCACTTGCATATCTGTGCAGCCCGACAGAGCCAAGAGCGTGGCAATGAATTACTAGCTGCAAGAAGGTATCGATGCAGTCCAGCAGACCTATATGCACCAGTCTTTCAAGAAAGAAAGAGAAAACACATATGGGTCTTTTGTTTTACTGTGATTGCACAGAAAGGCTCCTTTCTGCTTCTCTGGATGGATTAATTTCCGTAGCAGCGCACACTTCTAGAATGGCTCTAACTTTACAGGATCTGCTTCCAACAAACTTCTCTCCAGGCTAAACAGACACTTGCTACTCACATGACAGTAAATGGAGGAGTGATGCTGAGAAAAGAAGACACGCTGTGGCTAACATCTTTGCTTGTTTTGTAGAAGTAATCTGACTAATGTCGGAATGATTCCATCAATATTGTCAGAAATAGATTTAATAGCCCTCCAGGTATGTTGCAAGACTTGGCACAGCAATGACTAACGTGAAGTGGATGCCAATTGACCAGAGGTTCTGGGAAGGTACAAAGCAACACTAAGGACCTTGACTTAGGCTGATGAGCTTGAGTTTTCTTCTTATGTGTTCTCAACATTTCTTTATTTCAGATGGACTAGAGTACATAAGAAGCATTGTGGGATATATTGCCAAGTGCTATTGGTTTTACTTATCGTGCTGAGAAATAAAACCAAACTCACTTTGCATAATGCTTGATAAGTGTGCTCACATCTTAGTTGTATTTGAATTGTGTATCCATTAAACTGAAGTATGTTGTATATTCATATAATGATAACTCTGGTTCCTGCAGGACAGATGTGTGCTATAAAGATCACTAGGAAATGCCACTATCACTTTCCCCAAACAGCAATTAAAAGTGAGAAGACTTCTCTCCCATTGCATTTTTGCTGATCCTCCTTACTACAGGTTCCTTTCCTTAAAAGAATGGAAGAAGGCTGATGTTGTTGTGAGCTCTCTGGAATGGTTTTTGAGGCATCTTGCTTCAAACTGTATTTGGCTTCCAGGCTTCTTGTTTGTTCTTGAGCCCCTGAGTCACTGAATTTCTGTGTTCCTCTGCTTCACACTGTGTAAAGAGGAATAATACATTCTCTTACCTATTATTTCTCCTGCTTATTTGTATAAGAAATAATCTGGGTCAGGGACTAGCCCTTCTATGAAAATAAGCATGGCATAGTTGCTCCTAGAGTACAGTAACACTATCATAATCAAAACAGATCTTCTGTGTCAGTGGAAAGATTCACCACAAAGGCCCAAAAGTTCTTATCCAGTGTATAAACCCACTGATGTACTTCGGGTGATACCTTTGGAAAAGAGCAATCATAAAATAGATATTCTGAGACTTTAACTTCAGTACCACACAAAAAGAAACCAGGAATTTTCTATCCACATATACTGTAAAACCTCTTTGCCTGGGGAGCTCACTGTTAAAGCAGCTATATTGGAGTGGATTCTTCTGTTTATCCTTTTGTTCTCATTCCTAACAGATAAAATTGACAAGCCTGAGTGACATCTGTATGGATTTCACATACACAGCAACAGTGTGAATGAGAAAATGGCCTCCTGGGACACTTCTGGGACTCTTGTTCATTATCATTATCACTATCATGATTCATGCAGATGATGAGACTCCCAGTCATATCTTTCTCCTGCCACCCCTGATGTTCCTGTGGTATCATTCTCCCTTCTTTAACCCAGGACACCCAGGCTGAGCAGAAGGTGGATGATGTGCTCCAGACATGAACACGAATCCAAGCCAAGCCACGATTCATCTCCGCTAACCCAGGCTGCCAGTGGCTGAGGAGAATTCAGTCAATCCAACAGCTGATGTTCAGCTGTTGGCCTTGCAACACCTGCCCAAACTGGCACCATGGTGAAGCAGGAAGAGAAACTCTCAGTTACCAGACCAGTAAGTGCCGAACCTGCTTTATCTTTTCAGTAAAAGGTCTCTGTTTTATGTTTTTTTTCCACACCACAGCAGGCTGTATCAGCATGCAGACCAAGTGAGATTCAAGTAGCAAAGTGGGAGAGAGACCTGTGAAAATCTCATTTCTCTTCCAGACTGTTTTCCCCAGACATCTATGGGGTTATGTTATACTGTTATCACTGGATCTGTATTCATGAAAGAGGAAATGATAATTCCATTGGTAACCTCAAAATTATTTCATGAGGGTTCAGTGAAATGGGACTGTTAATGGGAATTAAATAAACTGCAATGAAAAATGAGGCACCGTTTTCATGACTTATGCCTTTACAAGAATTTGGATAACGATTACAAAAGGTTAATATGCTTTAGATGAATCTGCAGGTATCTGTCAAACACTGAAAGCGGCCTGGGGAAGCAACACTGCATGGGAGAGACATCTGCTGGAAGCTTCTCACTCTTGTCTCACATCTTGTAGTCCAGCTCTCTGGGGTCACAATTCCTCAGAGCAGCCCCAAGCTGCTCCTGCTGCCTCTGGCTGGGGAGCAGGTTTCTGGCTAATGGCGAATTCAGTGCACACCTGCCTGGTGATGGCCACTCAGCCACTTGATGTGAGACAGAAATCTTCAAGCTATATGCTAGAATTTAAATGGAAACTTTTGCTTCTAAACTGAAGGTTATACTTCTCTTCCAGCTGCCTGACATTGAACTGTCTGTCAGAGAAAGACTGGGCACTAGTGAGTTCCTTCCCTTTCCCAACCGTATACAGCAGGAGAAGATCAATGCTTTAATTAAAGAAAGGAACTATCAGTGAAGTTCTCTGTAATTCTGACAACATGATTAAACTAAGGCTAAGAACCTACTTTTACCTAAGTTTAAAACTGCAAATGAGGCTTCAAATATTAGCATCTAAATAATTTGCCTCCCTTCTCATAGAGATGTCAACTAAACCACACCTTCACCTAAGCAGTGGATCCAAATCCCTCTCCCCTTTCATGGTGGGAAAACACAGTTTGATTACACTGTGTTGCTGGGATCATACTATGTTTTGACTATATCTTGGCACCTTGTGTTTCAGTTTTTGACACTGGCTTGAAAATTACTGAGACACAGAAAGCACTCGATGAGTCCACCCTAGAAAGAGGAAGCCCTGTTTCATATGATTGCATAAGAGGATGCTTGGCAAATTCAATTCCCTTTTCTCCAAGTGTGGGGATACGACTGATGCAGAGCGTTCTACAAATGAAGACAAGCTGTATTTGATTCCATGCACACCAAATGCTTGAACTGTGCTTAGCACATCACAGGTCTACAGTTTAAGCAATACTCCCCAGTGTAGCAGGTTTTTTCCTGCAGACACCAGTTAACATCTGATGGGAGACTGTTTTAAAACCAGCCTCTGCTCTTACATTGTAAGAACAGCTCTCTCCCTCTAGCCACTTACAGAGAATAACATGTTTACCTCCACCTATCAAAGCACCGAGGGAAAACAACAGCCCCTTGAAGGAAATTAATCCCCGCAAACTTTTGAAATGCTATAAACAGCTTACTACCAGAGTGCATAGATGCACTAATAACAACAAGCAAGCACTTGGCCCAGACCCTCGGAGGGAGTTAGCTGCATGCTCACCTTCCTCTCAAGTCAGCAGCAGGCAAGTGTTGAGGGCCCAGCACAGCCTAGATATCCATACCAGCAAAGATACCAGAAGCTGGTCAGTCCTAGTAGCCCAGGTCACCACAGCACCTTGCTTACCCTTCCATATTAAGCTACAGCCAGTGAAGTTCTATCACAGTAATGGGCTTTTTAAAAGCAGTTCTATGGCTCTGACCTTGCATTGCCCACCCACAGGTGAGGGTGGCACACACCTTGCCTTCCATGCCAAGGAAGTGTCTAAAATGTGTCATTTCAGGAAAAGACCAAAAGACTGGAAAACCCACCTTCCAGTGTCTGCCCCTAACCATGCCTACATATTCCCCAACGGAGAGTGTATGGGGCAGGAGCTACCCCTAGCTTTCCCCTCCCAGTGAAACAAGCTGCTACCTCTATTGATCAATGAATATATTTCTGTGCAAAATCAAGCAATTTTCTCCAGTAACACTGAATGTTCCCTTCTGTTCCCGAACAACTTGCTCGTGGGTGTAGCACCCCCTCAGATAAGGGAAAAAAGATGGAAACAAGTCACCCTCCTGGATGAGAGCTCTGCAAAGGTAGGTAAAAGAAACTGATGCAGAAGATCCTCTAGTAATGCTCACAAAAACAAGGGCAAGCTCACTAGCATTGGTTCTGTCAATTTTGCAGATGTATGAGAAGTCAGGTGTCTCTGTGCAGCGTCCAGAAGTATCCATGAGCAGGTCCTGATAGGCCATGAAGAAGACATGGGGAAAAAAATCAGGCACTTCTGGACTTTGTCTGAGCATGGGTGCTGAAGATCAAATGCTGCCTTCGAGCAACTAGAGTACATAGGGTGGATCCAGCCTTCAAAGTACACAAAACCCAGAAAACAGCTACAAGGAGGAAGGTGGCTTCTGAAGGAGTTTCTGGCATGATATACCTTTGCTGCAGGACAGAAAGCCTGCTGAGATGCTCTCCTTGATTCGACTCCCAGGCAGGTGGCCTGTGCTGTATAATTCTGCAGGGAACAGCCAGGCCTCCAGGGAGTCAGAGTCAGGTGCGGAGGCCTTGATGATACACTGAATTCATGATGCAGCTTTGTTTTGAAGAAATAGAATAGAAGCTATATAGGAAAGGGCATTTGGATCCCGTCCTTTAGTGATCCCAAAGTCTTTCAGAGTTTTAACTCCCAGGATGACAAGCTAAGCCTGGCCTATGCTTTAAAAAAGGATGAAATCTCTGATATGAGATTTTGTATCAGTATTTTTCAAAAGCATCTCCATGTATCTGTGTTCTGCAGTGTGACATTTCAGATGCTCCCTATGAGTTAAAGCATCCAGTTGCTATCAAATACCAAATAAGGAGTTCAATTGCATGCCTGAATCTTTTTCTGCTCACCATCCACAGAGAATTGCATAAAATAGGAATATCTGTGCTTGAGTTACATGAGTAAAGAAATACTGTAAGCAAGTTTCCCCCCACTTGAATAACTTAACTACAGTTACAATGGTGCCACTTCAAAGACCATAATTAAAGTACTGAACTCTGATGAATGGAAAATAAATTAGTTAGATATGTAATTAGAAAACAGTCAGATCATGAGTCATTAAGACTTGAATGGCTTAACCTTCTCTTCCCTTACCATGGAGTTTCCACCTTCTCATGCAGACAGTGAAGCACATCACTATACTAACAATACATGGAAGATGCATTCATTTTTCCTAGTTAAAGTGATGCTGCTATTTTGCAGCTTAGAAGAAGTAAGCTGGTGGGAATTACTTTTGGGTTATGTGTCTTTCCATCACTTAGAAGAAATAGCGGTGCTAGATTTGGTAACTGAAATAGAACTTAGCCTAACTTTTCTTCCATTATGCTATTTGTTACTAGCTATTAATTTATTATCTAAATAATAAATTAATAGCTATTCTATCTAAATTCTACCTAAATAAATTAATAGCTAATTCTATCTAAAAACATCCATCTTAAAATTCATTAAGTAAACATCAGATGCTCATAGTTAATTTCTGCCTGAAATGAAAACCTGATCTGCAGAAACCTGAAAATCCATTCCTCCTTAAGAGAGCAAAGCTTAGCAGAGAGATAGCAGACAAGAAGGAAACCCGCATTGTACTTACTACTTCTGCTCCTTCAGGATGCATTTGAGAGGCAGATGTCACCTGCATTCACCTTACTTGGCTAAATGTCAGACAGGCAAGAAGGAAATATGACCTCACCATTGATAACAAAGAGGTCAAAGCTGCCACGACTGTCTCGCTGTTGAAACATTACATTCAAAGAACACGGTTATATTGCAAAAACGCATCAGAGCACTTCAGGGAGGGGAGACTAAATGTTTCTAAAAGGGTAAGTGCAACCTCAGCGCAGGAGACCCTGATGCTCTCTCCAGAGACAGCGTGAAAGCAGATGAAACACGAGTACTCTGCTTCGGTTTCATATGTGTTAGGTGAATACCCCTTTGCTAGTAACAACACAAAAAAAGAAATCACAATTGTTGTCATTATCTCTACAGGCCTAAGAGCTACAACGTGTGCCGATCTGGCGCGGCCAGACCCACGGTCTCTAACGCCTCACGCCGGCAGGAGGCTGCTGGGGCAGCGGTTGCGCGGGCCTGGCCCCCGCGCTACGCCCCGGCCCGGCCCCGCGGCCTGCCCGTGCCCCAGGAGAGGAGGGCGCTCGGGGCGGGCGGGAAGCTGGGCGCCGTTACCGCCCGAGGCACCAGGCCGCTGCCGCGGAGCCCGGCGAATCCCGCACAGCGACAATGGCCCCGACCAGTGAGTGCCGTGCAGCCACCGACAGAACTACTGCTCCCAGCGGGCACCGCGACGCGGCCGACCTCGATTAACGCATGCGCCGGAGAGGGTGCCACGCCTCCTTCCTCACTACCTGCTCCTCCTATCCCCTGCTGCCGACTGACGCTACCCTTAGCCCATTGGTCGGTGTCAGCCGGAAATAGCTTCGCCCTGGGCACTCTGGGTGTTGTAGTTTTTCCGTCCCACTGCGGTAGTCCAGCGAGAGTAGGGCGGGTGGGACACCCGTACTACCAGTCCCAGCATGCTGCGCGGTGCGGTCCGGAAGGAGCCGTCATCAGTCGGCGTTGGCGGGCGGTACAGGAGCCGGCGGGCAGCGATGGCCGGGCAGATGGCGGTGCTGGGTGAGAGCGGGCGGGGGCTGTAGGGCTGCTGAGGGGACGGTGCCGGGCGGGCGGCGGCGGGGCCGGCGGAGTGGTGGGGAGCCCCGGCCCCGCCTGTGGCGACCTTCTTCAGTCTGGGCCCAGGCGCGTCTTGTCACTCTGCCTCAGGCGGTGGGCGCTGAGCGCACTCTGGTTTTCTGGGGCTCTCGCAGGCTTTCGGCCAGCGTTACCGTCCCAGAGGGGCTTCTCAGGATAGCACGACTTCCTGCGGCGTCTTAGCTGTGCTCCTCGGGAAAGCCGAAGTGCTCAGTGGCGAATTGCTAGGAAATGCCTTGGAAGACTCCCGTCAAAAGCGTACCGGTTCTTTCTCCCTGGTCTGTTTGAAACACAGCTGTGACCACCCTTTCCTGCTGGGAAAAGAGTTTATTCCCTCTCTGAACTTTAAACTATTTAAATTTTATCTTCAGATTTTTTGTTTGCTAGTGGTTTTTTTAGCCTCCTCTGAGGCATTGGTGTTTGTTAGATTTTTAGGTTTCTTGTTTTGTCTCTTAATTCTATGCAAACTATTTACAAAAGAAAATAAAAAAAGTAATAACTTTACTCTGCACTTAAACTAGTCTACCTCTTGATTTCAGGACATATAAAGGATTCAGAGATGCGGGAAGATAAGCTTTTGGAGCTATGTCTGAAATAGGCCGAATTAGTGTGGTTTTGCTTCTCCTTATTTTTTGACTTCCACTGAATTTGGGGGAGATGTTTGAATTGGGAGTTTGTCATTTTACTGTGATTTTGTGTAGCCTCATTAACTAGATGTCCCTTAGGTGCATTCATAGGCATTGCCCCAAATATCATAATTAGACTATATTTTTGAAGTACCTTGAAGAGACAAAAAGTTATTACAGGGTGGTGATATTTTTGGCTTTTTAAATCAGTTTAGTATTTAACGCGTAAGATTTTTGAATCTCTTTACCACTTCTTTGTTAAATTAAAAGGCCTTAACTTGTTGGTGACCTTTGAAGAACTCAAAAACTAATTAGGTAGCTGAACAGGCTTCAGAATGTGCAATAAAACTGCTTAAGGTGTAATGTATAATACCTTGTAATTTGCATTGACTTTTAAGCTTGCAGCAGTAGTTTCCCTAACCCTATTTTTTTAAAAAAAATTGTGTTTCAGGTTCAGCTATCCTGGCTCTCTTGTTAGCTGGTTATCTAGCACAGCAATATCTGCCAATGCCTACACCAAAAGTCATTGGGATTGACCTTGGCACGACTTACTGCTCTGTCGGTGTCTTTCTTCCTGGAACGGGGCAGGTGAAGGTTATTGCAGATGAAAATGGGCACAACAGCATACCAAGTATAGTCTCTTTCACAGACAGAGATGTGTATGTAGGATATGATGGCCTAGAACTGGCTGATTCAAATCCTCAGAACACCATATATGATGCAAAAAGGTTTATTGGGAAAATCTTCACTTCAGAAGAGCTGAAAAGTGAAAGTAGCAGGTATCCCTTTAAGGTAAGTAGCAATCTTTTTCAGTTTGCCTGAGGCAGTAAGCTATAGGATGCTTGAAATATGTAGAAGGTGACCAGCTTGTCTGCTGTGGAGTCATTCAGCTAAATTTGATATGCTCAAAAACCGTAAGAGGTATCCAGAGAGGGGAGGAGGAGGAAGTGGTTGTGGAAGTTGCATACCTTGGCATGAGAGCTGATGGTGATTTTCTAGAGGACCCTATCCTCTACTGTGAAATGTGGTTTTGGGTAACCTTCCAGCCCCTTCTCTTAAAGTATAAGTTTCAGCTTGAAATTCTAACTGTGCTTTGCTGATACTTCATTTTTTTTTTTTCCCCCTGAGATTAAAAAAAAAAACAAACCAAAACACGGGAGTCCCCATCTTCTTTGTCCCAGGCAGTTTTTCCCTATGGCATTTTTCTTGTGTGTACTTGACCAGCAGCAGATCTTGAAAGCTGCTTTAAAAAAAAAAACCCACATATTAATTTAGCATGGTGCTGTATTTGCATTCCCTCTTGCCCTATTGCTACATGCCCTTGTAAACAGCCCCTCCCCAGCTTCAGGCACTGGAAGGCTGCTTTAACGTCCCCCTGGAGCCATCTCTTCTCCAGGCTGAACAACCCCAACTCTCTCAGCCTGTCCTCGTAGAAGAGGTATTCTAGCCCTCTGATCATTTTTGTGGCCCTCTGCTGGGCCTGCTCCATCAGGTCCATGTCCTTAGTGTGTTGAGGGCTCCAGAGCTGGACACAGTACTCCAGGTGAGGTCTCACCAGAGCAGAGTGGCAGAATCACCTCTCTTGATCTGCTGGTTATGCTGCTTTTGATGCAGCCCAGGCTGCAAGTGCGCACTCTGGGCTCATGTCCAGCTTTTAATCCACCAGAACCACCAAGTCCTTTTCCACAGGGCTGCTTTCTGTCACCTCCTCCCCCAGCTTGAATTGATAATGAGGATTGTCCTGACCCAGGTGCAGGACCCTGCACTTGCTTTTGTTGAACCTCATGAGGTTCATCTGGGCCCACTTCTCCACCTTGTCCAGGTCCCCCTGGATGACATCCTGTCCCTCTGGCATGTCACATGCACCATTCAGCTTGCTGTCATCAGCAAACCTAATGATTAAGAACCATTACTTTTACTTTTTAAAATTTTTTTGAAGTTGCTAGCTCTTTAGTGGGTTTTTTTTTTTAGTGTGTTAATGTGTCTTAACCTGGGCACAGTGGGTGTCACTATTTTGGGTATATTTGGACCCTTTAAGTGGCATGTTTTGCATACTACTCATAGTCAAGGAATTAGTGAATGAGGAGGTGTCAAAAGCACATTCATATTTCTGCAGAACAAAGAGACTATTTGCAAATAAAAATTTGACAGCAGCAGGATGGGAGAGCATAACAAAAAGACGGCTCACCTGTGGGTTGTTTTGCTTTTTCCTCCTAGATTTTCAACAATAATGGATCAGCTGAATTTTCTGTGATGACGAATGGAACTTTTCGCATCACTCCAGAGCATATTGGCTCTCAGCTCCTACTGAAATTGAAGCGAATGGCAGAGAACTATCTTGGCATGCCCATTTCAAAAGCAGTCATCTCTGTCCCAGCAGAGTTTGATGAAAGGCAAAGGAATTCTACCATTAAGGCAGCTGACCTTGCAGGTGATGTCTTTTCATTCCAGCATTTTTCTTTGAGACCTTCAGAGCTATTTGGTAATAGTAGAATCTTTAGGGAGGATATAGAAATGAATCAGTGATAAGAGAATCTTAGATTGTTTTTTATTGTGGGGTTTTTTTAACAGACCTTTAACAATTGTGAGGAACAGCAGAGAACATTTGGGTACCCACAGGTGCAGCTGACTAATGTAAGCATAGATAGCTAGAAGTAGTAAGTTTTACATCAGGGAAAAATGTTGTCTTTGGTAATCTCCAAATAAAGAGACTGCACGCAGCATTTTTGGGCAATTTCAACAGAAATCGAACATGTAACATAAGTCTCCTTAGCAAAGTTTCTCTTTGATGGGTCGTGACTTTGCCCTGATGCTGAAGTAGTGCTACTTTAGGCTTAAATAAGGAAAAGAGTTCATTAAGTATCACTACTTAGAAAACTATTTGCTTTATCTCTAACACTTAATGTAAGTTTGCTTAAAAAAAAAAAAAAACCAAGCAAAAACCCACCAGTTAATGGTAAATGTCATTATGTTGTGAGAATTGTGCTTGTCTGAAGTTTACCCGACCATTTCTTGGTATCTTTGCTTTGTAGGGCTAAACATTTTGCGAGTAATCAATGAACCCACAGCTGCAGCTATGGCTTATGGACTCCACAAAGCTGATGTGTTTAATGTTCTGGTGGTGGATTTGGGTGGAGGAACATTGGATGTGTCCCTGTTGAACAAGCAGGGAGGGATGTTCCTCACACGAGCCATGGCAGGTGAGAAAAATGCTCTGCTTTCTCAAGGAACAGGGGGAAAGGGACACCTAAAGTCACCATTAGAGGGACTTTTCAAAACATGCCAGTCTTGTCACAGTGTCCTCTGAATGTGTTCTCAGCTGCCTTTCAGGCAAAATTAGGTTTGTGACTCTTTTCAACAATTAAGATAAATTCACAGGTTTGGTCTGACTCAAGGGAATAAGTTGTGGTTTTGTTTTTATTGTGGCTGCTAATTTTTGTGCCCACTAGTGAAATGCAGGTGTCTATTACAGCTCCTTTGGACTTTTGGAGACAGGGTGTGTTACAGATGGTTTCTATTACCTTTGTCCAAGCTGGAAATACTTGTTAAACCATTCACCAGTGCTTTAGAGCATCCTCAAGTTGTACTTGGCTCCAGCTTGGTTGGGGGGGTTTGGCAACACACATGCTGTTAACCCAGAAGTAAGTGCTGTGTTATGTATGTGCTAGAGTGATTCATCACTTGGCAATGAGACCTGGAAGCAACATTTAGGAAAACTGTCCTGAATGTGCAACTGTTTGTCACGTGATCTGGCCTGAGACAGGTCTGAGATGCAGCACTAATTGCCTATGTTACCTTTAGAGAACAGGTTTTGATGTGAGCTGCTGCCCAGTTCAGTAAGGGTAGAACAGCAAAAAACATCCAGCAGGTTCATTCTGATTTACTTAGAAGTTCACTTAAGTGAATTCCTGTTTTCAGTGAAAACAGTAGAAACTGTTCTGCAGGCTATTTTTTTAACTCAAATCAAAAGCAAGAACAATTGTTTGAAAGTTTTTGAAAACATGGTTTAAGAATAATATTTCAGTAGAAACTGGTTATATATTGTACTTTTTTCTCACTGAAGGCTAATATAAGATACACCTCTTAACAGATCTTGAAGTTCACTGCTTGCATTTCATCATTTTCTTTGGCTTGCAGCAAGGTATATGAATAAGCTTCAGTGGCCTGTAGTTTTTGTGTGAGGGCATGAAGACATTGAATAACTTGAAACTGTTAAAACAATAATCCTAATAGAGCTAAGAAGGGCTAAGAAAAAAAAATGCATTCTGGGCAGACATTTGAAACTGAGAGTTTTATCTGGAAAAACAATTTGCTGTGAGAGATTTGGTTACAGGGTTCCAGCTAGAAACTGTTACATGTTTCCTTCTATAAAAAAAGTACCTCTGATTTTACCACTGCTGCTTTTTTTTCTGTTACAATGCAGTGGGGTTGTTCCATTGGGGTGGGGGATTGGGTTTCTATAATAGTTGCTAAATAAAAAAATCTGGATATTACTATCCACTGTGCATTCTTCGGTGGACAAGAATGACATCTATTAGCACAGGTCTGTGAGCTCTTGTGCTATGCTTATGGTCTTAATATCATTGCTCTGGTCCTTGTGCACCATCTCCCTGTAAAAGAGAAGATGCATGCTGCTTTCAGAAGCCTTGAAGGGCATGTGTCTGATGCCTTCTGATGTTTCAGGTAACAACAAACTTGGAGGACAGGATTTTAATCAGAGATTGATGCAGTACTTATATGATCAGCTCCATCAAATGTATGGTTCTCTGCCAACAAGAAAAGAAGAAATACATCGCCTCCGACAGGCTGTGGAAGCAGTTAAATTAAATCTGACTGTTCATGAGGCAGCTACACTAAGGGTGGTGTTGACTATGCCAGAAAGGAAGCTTACAAAAGAACTTTCAGAAAGTGACGTAAAAACAAGCAATGATCTAAAAAGGAAGCCTTCGCCAAAAGCAAAAGATCTGAAAAATCTCAAAGACGCTTCAGAAGTAGAGAACAACTTTGTCCAAGTTGTGTTTGAAATGGAAATCTCTAGGAAGCTATTTGAGATGTTAAATGAGGACCTTTTTGAGAAGATACTTGTGCCCATTGAACAAGTGTTGAAGGAAGGCCACCTATGCAAAGGAGAAGTCGATGAAATTGTGTTAGTTGGAGGCTCCACCCGGATTCCTCAGATACGCAGAGTTATTCAGGACTTCTTTGGAAAGGAACCTAACACCTCTGTGGATCCTGATCTAGCAGTTGTAATGGGTGTAGCTATCCAAGCAGGAATTGTTGGTGGGTCCTGGCCGCTTCAAGTCAGTGCCATAGAAATTCCTAATAAGCATTTACAGAAGACTAATTTTAACTGAAAAGAAACTCTTCCTCATTACATTCTGTCTCTCCAGAAGTGTACTCTGATGGTGCATACTTATCTGGCTGGCAGAGGACCCTAATCTTAGCTGTATGATAGTAACTTTTTAACTATTCTGGTTAGGTGTTACTGGATGCCTACCTATATTAAAGCTAGATGTTACTTTAAAGGTACAAGTGCTCTTTAAGGTTTGGAAGTGTTCTGTATTTGCTTGTAGATTGCATATTGGATGAAAATGCTAGTGATGACACACCCGTGTTTTCTTGCTAAATTTTATTAGCAAATTCTGAAGAGATGTATGTTTAAAATATAAGGGGAGTGTGACCAAAGGTTAGAAATCATGTGGTATGGTACTGTAGGTATTCCTAGGTCCAATATATTTACTTTGAAAGAATGTGAAGAAGCAGTGTTAACGCACATAGCACTAGCAGTGTTGAGCTTAAATTTATTTATTAAATTGAGTCTTTTCAGCATTTGAGCACCTTCCTAAAACGCATGTTGCAGCTTGAACGAGACATGCATTCACTTGATTCTTCTGCTGTTCATAACAGCATACGGTATTACTGAGGCTATATGGCAAATTGTCTCATGTTTCAGCCAAACCATATTAAGAAACTTAGCTCTTGCTAATGTAGAGTTATGTAGTGTGTCTCCAAGGGCTTACTTCCTGATCTGGTGTTGATGGTTAACATATGGGTGCTGCTACTGTATCACTGATGTTCTCCACAGAGAACAAAGGCGTATCGCCAACTATTGATACCTCCTCCCGCCTTATTTGAAAATTGCAGTAATTCTACATATCTTAAAGCCACACCTGTATATCTTCTCTTGAATATGACCAACACAAATTTCATTGTTGTGCTTCTGCAAGTGTCTGACATCTTTCCCCTGGAGTACCCCAAGCTGTGCTGATCTTTGGGAGAAAGTGTGGGACGTCTAGTTCCTGTAGTCCTAGTAAATGAAAATTCACCCAACTATATTGTATTTTTTAGCTTGTATCTCTGGTTTAAGTTTTATAATTTCCTCACTCTAGACTTCAACAAAGATCAGAGACTGTAGCTGTTCTTTTGGAAAGGGAAGTAGTGTGTGTAACTCAGGATTTGAGGTAGCACCTCTTTGAAGAAGCTTTGAGGTAGCACTTATTTTAAGCAAATAGTTTGCTACCCAGCTATCTAGCAAATAAATGAGGAGAAAAACCTAATGATTTGAAGGGGGGGGGAAAAGTTTGAATTGGTACTTAAAGGCTGGTTAAATTCTTTTACCTGCGTCGAACTTTCTACAGTGGAAACACTTCTTTCAGTTAAGACTGGCTTCAGTATCCATCAACCCAGTCTTAAGCAGGTAAGTTCTAGTAACAGGTGGTTCTAAGTATTTTCTTGCATTCTCCAGAATAATTTTGTTTATATTAAGCTTGCCAAGATAAAATGTGGGGCTTAGATTTATTGCTTAACCTATGACTATATTAAAGTAGGCTTATTATTTTCCTGGCAGTAAGCTTGATTTATGGCAGTGCCATAAATCAGTTGTGCTGTTTCAGCTCTATGATAGCAATTGTCTAAACATATCTTTGAAGTAATCCAATTAAAAACCTCTTAAACTTAATCATAGTTGCACACAACTCTTCCATCAACATTGTTTAACTTCACAGAGGATTCTCAAAATACTGCTATCTGCTTAATTTCCCTGAGTTGAAAATCAAAGTGATTTTGGTTTTGTGTGGGGTGTGTGTGTTTTTGTTGTGGGTTTTTTTTTTCCTTTGTACCTCTTTGAAAGTGACCCTGTCAAAGTCTCTATGAAACTTCCAGTTACTAAAACTCCTCTGTTGAAAGAAGTGCCTCTTCAGCAGAATCGTGGATGAATGCCAATATACAGTACAGTTCTTGTACACAGTTGCTATTTGGGGCCTTTGCTTTGCAGATATATGTATTTAACATATATTCCCATGTCTCTGGAGTCATGGTGGCCTTTCCTTCTGTCCTGATGTCAATTCATCTCAAGGTTTACTGAAGTTACAGTAGGTCTTTAGTCTCTTTTCAGTCGTGCCCTGTGGTAGGACAAGAGGTAACAGTAGCAAGGTAAAACATAGGAAGTTCCACCTCAACATGAGGAAAAAGTTTTTTTTCACTGTGAGTGACAGACACTGGAACAGGCTGCTGAGGGAGCTTGTGGAGTCTCCTCTAGAGACTTTCAAGACCTGCCTCAATCAGTTCCTGTGTGGCCTGCCCTGGGTGTTCCCATGCTGGCAGGGGGGTTGGATTCGATGATCTCCAGAGGTCCCTTCTAACCCCTAACATTTTAGGATTCACTTTTTTTTTTTAATGCACTGTGTAAAATGAGCAGACCTGTATAAAAATATAACCCCATCACAGTGAAGCTAAACTATAAACAATTTCTTTCCATTTTTAGGACAAGGTAGGTAGGAGTGTGGGAAGCAACTTTAAACTGTTAAACTCTCAATGCAAATAAAGTACTTTTCCTTTTGCATGCTCCTTCACTCTGGAGGAGTTAAATCTCCTTCAGTGTTAGTCTGGGATTTGTAAGGGAAGGGTGACTTGTTTACTTGAGGGGGGAAAAAGAAAAAAGTCGCCAAGGGATATTTAGATTTCTATATTTTTGAGTAGAGAAGTTACTGTACATTGGATATCTCCTTGCATCCTTATTTATTAAATAACTTGACTTCAGAACTTAGAAAAGTTATTTATTTTTAATCTTTTTATTTTAGTGCTGTATTTTTGGCAGAAACAATGGAATTTTAAAGATGAGTTCACTGTGCTAAGTGGCTGCTTACCCAAAGTCTCTCTTTAAACAAATTGATACTTGAAGGCTGAAATCTTTTTACAATCCTTAAAATCTGACTATGGTTGCCTGTGGTGTTGGGTCTGTAACAAATTTATACAGCTTGAGCTTGTTTTGCTAGTTTAAACTCTTAAAGCAAAAGCTGCCTCACAAATTGTATGTTTCTGAATTGTTTCCAAGTGCAGAAGATTAAATGCATTTTATAATCTTTTAGAATGTTTTTAATAAAAGCAGTTTCTGTCCCTTGGACATGTCTTGTTTCAGTTTCTCGGGGAAATACTCTCACGGCTCTCCCTGTCTTTCTCAAATTCATTTGGAGGTTAGAGGATGAGGTTGTAATTCCTCAGCAGCTTCTCAAGGGATTCCTGTACCCTGGAGTAACAGACCTCTGTGAAGTGACAGAGGGGGAAGGGGGGAAAAAAGCCTTTCTTAAGCTGCACTATGGGGTGGGAGAAGGGAACTGAGCAGAAAAATGCAGCTTGGTGGGAGGAAGGAGGAAGCACTAACAGGGAGAGGAAACTCTGGCCCAAGGGGGTGACAGTGAACTCCTTGCTCCTGGTGGGAGTGGGAGCAGTTACCACCCCTGTTAGGCATACACTCCTTGTGCCCTGCCTGCTTCATCACAGCATCTGGGACAGGAATGAATCCTTCCTCACTGATCAACAGCTGGAAGATGGATGTGGCAAAGGGCTCCCAGCATATACAGAGTGAAGGTTAGGAAGAGGTTCATCCAGAATATGAGAAAATTATGTCTGAAAAATTGCAGGTAGGGAAGTGTGCCCTGCTAGGTTCCCAATTGTCATTTGGTATTTCTAGCTGTGAGGGGGGTTCTAAATGTATGTTATCTTGGGATTCAGGCTGGGACGTGTAAGGTGTTTATCAATGATTTGGATGAGGGGACTGAGTGCAGACAACACAAAAGTAAGCAGGAGTGTTGATCTGTTTGAGGGTAGGAAGGTTCTAGAGAGAGATCTGGACCGGTTCAATCAATGGTCTGAGGTCAATGGTATGAGGTTTCATAAGGCAAAAGGCCAGGTTCTGCTCTTCGGTTGCAACAGCTCCATGCAACGCTACAGACTCGGGGATAAGTGGCTGGAAAGCTGCTCAGCAGAAGGGGACCTGGGGGTGTTGGTGAACAGCCAGCTGAACATGAGCCAGCAGTGTGCTCAGGTGGCCTGGAAGGCCAACAGCATCGTGGCCTGTGTCAGAAAGGGCATAGCCAGCAGGAGGAAGGAAGTGATTGAGCCCCTGTAATTGGCAGGGGTGAGATCATGCCTTGAGTACAATGTCCAGTTTCGGGCACTACAGTATAAGAAAGACACTGAGGTGCTGGAGCGGTTACACAGGAGGACAATGAAGCTGGTGAGGAGATGGGAGAACATGAGAGGCCGATGGAGCTGGGATTGTTCAGCCTGAAGAAGAGGATGCTGAGAGGAGACATTACTGCTCTCTAGAGCTACATGAAAGGAGGTTGTAGTGAGGCCAGTATTGGCCTCTTCTTCCTAGTAACTAATGACAGGAGAAGAGGAGATAGCCACAAGTTGCACCAGGGGAAGCTCAGATTAGATACTAAGAAGAAATTCTTTACTGAAAAAGGAGTTGACCATTGAAACAGGCTGGCCAGGGAGGTGGTAGTTACCATCCCTGCAGGTATTCAAAAAACATGTAGATATGGCACTGTGGGACATGGTCTAGTGGTCATGGAGGTGTTGGGTGCAAGGTTGGACTTGATGATGTTGGAAGTCTTTTCCAACCTTGACGATTCTATGTCTAGAGAGCCTGAATGATGGTGGTGTTCCATAAAAGAACCTTTTGGCCTGCATTTTAAACCCAATACAGTTTTCATGGGCAACTTCTGCCCAGAAACACAGCCAGAAAAAAATGCTACAGAGCATTTGCAGACCTCTTGCTTCCCTGGTGCCATAATGATAACTCTAGGCCTAGTCCAACCTTTCTCCAGCAGACAGCCATCACATATGGCTGGCAAAAGGCAGAACTGTGTGTGCTCCTGTGAAGGAGAGGAGGGGTTTCCCTTTGACTTTTTTCCATTTCCTCTTGTGATGCTACCAGGAAAGCATAGAGCAAGGGCTGTAAGCAGGGCTGTGGTACATGGCACCTGAGAAGATGGAATTTTTGAATGCTGTGCTGGAGGAAGTTGAATCAGAGCATGAGCAGGTTCTGTTCTATGATTCTCCCTGTGAAAAGAAAAAACAGAGTCCCAGTGCCCTTCTGAGTCTCATTCTCACTTTAGACTCTGCCCCAATACTCTGTCTGTACCACCCTTCCTTTCCCTAATCCCAGCAACCTAGCTGGAAAAGAAGGCTAAAGCAGTAGCTCCTCAAAGGTATGAACACCTGGGTCTCATACTATCTCCAGCCAAGTGATGGTCACCTGCCCAGTTAGAAGGCTCTTTTGAGAACAGGTCCAAGCACCTTATTTGGAGTCTCAGCAGTTAGTGGCCAATATTGGGCCTTTCACAGGTGGTGGGTGCCTATGAGCAGCTCTAGAGGATGAGACTAGGACCTGATCCCCAAATGCCCTGGAGGCACAGGAGAATTGCTGTTTGGGGAGAAAGTGCAGGAGAGGCAAGGTGGGCATTGAGCTGGCCTGCAGGGCTAATGACATGGCTTTGTCTGCCTGGTCAAGGGAGTTAGTTGGTGATGTGTTTGGTGGGTTGTGTTGGGTTCTGCAAAACCTGAATTAATACTGAACTTGAGGCAGCCAAGTGATGCCTCTCTGTTTCTTAGAGGGAGTCTCTTGATGTTGGGGTGTGAGCAGAGGTTGCAGACCCTGGGTGACATTCTTACAGCAAAATTGTCTTTTCCTGCCTACCCTAAGCCTGGTAGATGGTTTAATTTGGTAAGCTGTTGCTGCATGAAGATATAGCAGGAGTGTATCATGCTGTTTCTGCCTCTACTGCACCTCCTTTTTCAAAGTATAGCTGTATGGGAGGTCTAGAGCTTGCTGGAGGAGAAGGAATGGCTGTTTTGCTTTTGCTGACACCATTGTTTTCTCTCAGACTTTGCAATTATTCAGTCTGCAGCTTTCCCTACCTGTTGTCTGAAGGTAGTCTGGAAATGTAAGGCTATGTCAGCTCAACAGTAAGCACAGAAAACCCTCTACCCACAAATAATAATAGTTGTTTAAAAAGTGAAAATTGCCACATGCTGATGACAGTTATCAGGTTATGTTCTCTGAACCTTGCAAATGACGTGGATCTCTGAGGTACTGAAGTCTACCTTCCCTAGCCTGAAGCCTAAACCTTGAAATTCAGTTTAGGAACAGCACTCTCACATCAGTCTTTTCCAGTCCCTCCTGCAATATGTCCAGGTAAAGTTGGGTTTGGAGGGGAGTGTGAAGGTGCATAAGGGGATATGGTTGGGGGAAGCAGAGCCTCAGAAGTGCCTGTGGCACTTTGAATCTTGCAGGGAAGTAAAAGGTTGATATGAGAAGGTTCTGCTTTGTTGGGAAGGTACTGTTGGCAGATGAAAAAAAGAGCTGTTCTCTTTCCTTAGAAACATCCTGTCACACCAGTTTCTCCAGGACTTTCAGAAGATATAGTTACTTGGGCAAGGCTGCTCTGAAATCATATGCTTCTAATAGTTTTGTGCAAGTAATCGTATATTTAGTTTTGGTTTGTAGCCAGTTAAACTAGATGGTGCTCTGTTTGTAGTGTAGGAAGACAGGCATTCTTTTTACCTTCAGGAAAGGACAGAGACAGCATTCACCTTCACTGCAGTAGAATCACATCTTTGAGGAACTTTCTTCAGAGAGCACTTATCACTTCTCACCACCTTTCTAAAACAGTAAATATGGTTTACTTGCTATCAGGTAAGGAAGTAAGCTCCTACTTGAGATGAACCAGATGTCAATATTAAAATAATATAACAGGGCTGTAGCTTGAAACTTTATTCATGTACTTTGGGTATTTTTATTTTTTAAAGCAGTTGATGAGGCTCTTCTCTTAGTTTTTAAAGACAGGATTGCATTGGTTGAGTTGATATGAAATATGAAGAGTTTTAGGAACCGTAATAAAAATTAAAATGAATATTTTTATATGGCCTACAGAAGCATAGGCATGTTTAACTGACATTTCTAGTAAATGTACATAACCTGTCCTGCTGCTCTAACTAGAACCAAGGTTTGCATTAAAATCTACTAGCAAAAAGATAGCTGCACCTGACTCAATTTTTTCTGGGATTCCTTCACAATATGGTTTTGTAATGCTCAATTAGATACACAAGATGTGATTTCAGTTATCTGAAATATTTTTTTCAGTTATTCAGAAATCACGAGGACAAAAGGAAAATTAACTCGATATGGTGATCTTATTAACTCAAGAATTACCAAAGTACACATGCAAATATGGATGTCCTAAAAATCAGCACCAAGTGACACCTGCCTATATGTCTACACAACAAGCAGGTTTGGTTGTTGTTTTTTTTAGTGAATTTGCAATCATAATAAGAATGTATTAACTAAATGGACATAATGTCAGAACAACTTCTTTAAGTACGATTTTTTAATTAAAAATAGTGTGCAAACAGCAAGATCTATTTTTCAATCAGTCTTTAATAATGCACCAGTTAAAACATGCCATGAAAATTACTGCTTCATTATGTTGTTCCAGTGCCAGTATGATCAAAATAAGAGATTTGTATAAACTCCAAAAGTTGTTTTAGGAAAACTGATCAATATATACAGACTGTAGTTGCAGTAAAAAGCAACACTGTGAGGAGCTTTTGAGTAAGCTACTTATTTTATATGGAATATAAAATATTCTATATATATGTGGAGTGCCAGATATCCCTCTAGTGTTTACTGGAGTAAGGAATTCTCATCTTCATTATGAATTCATTCATTAGTTTTCTTTATCTTCTTATGCTAGCCTCTAAAGCCATTTCAGAAAAGGCACCTTTTTGTTGTAACAAATTGTGTGGTGTATCATATTCTAGAATCCTTCCTGCATCCAGAACAAGCACTCTACAATAAAAAAGCAGAAAGATTACAGCAGAAAAATCATCTCCTCAACTGTATTTTCCACTCCCAATACAGATGGATAATGGGAACTCTTGTTTAGAAGAAATACCATTGCACTAGGTAATTCATTGGTTTCTAAAGCTAGCTATATTAAAAAAACAAAACAAAACAACCTTTTGAAAATGGCATTTTTGCTTAATTGGTAAAAATGCTACAATATAGTCATTTATTCTAGGGAATTAAGTGATCCTAATAGCAGCTTATACCTGTGTACCTTAGCAGGAAAAAAATATTAAATTAATTCTATAATTATAAGGGGCAAACAGAAAACAAGTTATTGGTAATTAATACTGATGCTTAAGTGTTTCATGATACTTTGGATTGTACAGATACAAAGATACTAAGGTAAAAATTGCTGAAGTGTAAAATCCAGCAAGTCTGAAAACTGTTGCATTTGAAGGAAGCCATTTATTTTTAAAATGGCTTACCAAAACTTATCTCTCTGAATCCATGACTGTATGTAACCTGTGGGCTATAGTTAATACTGTGCAATTGTAAAACTCGCTTTTCATGGTGGACTACACCAGGTTATCTGAATCCATGTCAACAGATGCTGTTGCCTCATCTAGGACCAGGATTTTTGTCTTTCGCAGCAAAGCACGGGCCAGACGGACCAGCTGTCTCCGCTCAACACTGTTAAAAATACATTTGAAAAGGTCAGGTGAGGACACTGAAGAAGGGGAGAACAATATAAAGCTGAGATTACCATGGACCCTATCTGTTCTGTCTCTCTTAACAACACTTTATACTTCTGAAAAGACTGGTAAAATATGTTTACCTTGTTTTGGAAATTTTGGTTTCTTCTTGCTCAGCATACTAATAATAGTTAAGGTGTGACTGTTAAACAGCTGTGGCTGAACTCTGTAGTATAAACCTAGTCTTGCCTTCAATTTCTATATTCACGTTATAATGGGGACTCTGAATAAGCCAGATTAAATGCTAAACCTGTTTTTAATAATGTCCAGTGTAAAAATTTGGACACTCCTATATGTTAGCTTTAGTGTATGCCTTCTAGAAGCTGCCTCCTGATAATGATCAGACAAAAAAAAATTGATACTTGGTACACTCCATTTATGACCTTCCCCTTTGCTGCTGAAAGCATTCGTCAGTATTTGCCTTCAGTATTTGTCTCCTAGAGCTTAGAGTCCTTTTAGGACTATAGGCCTAGTGGATGAGGGAAGAGCGGTGGATGTTGTCTACCTGGACTTCAGTAAGGCATTTGGCACTATTTACCACAGCATTCTGATGGAGAAGCTGTTGGCTCATGGCTTGGACAGGCGGATTCTTCTCTGAATTAGAAACTGGCTGGATGGCTGGGCCTAGCAGGTGGTGGTAAATGGAGTTAAGTCCAGTTGTCAACCAGTCACAAGCAGTGTCCCTCAGGGCTCAGTTTTGGGACCAGTCTTGTTTCATATCTTTATCAATGACCTGGATGGGGGATCAAATGTGCCATCAGTAAATTTGCAGATGACATGAAATTAAGTGGGAGTGTCGATCTGCTTGAGGGTAGGAAGGCTCTGCAGAGGGATTTGGACAGGCTGGAGCAATGGG